>QLSR01000165.1:3410804-3494656 GCA_031780015.1 Citrullus colocynthis | reverse complement strand
TTTTTTTTTTTTTTTTTTTTTTTTTTTTTCTTTTTTGCTTTGATTTACTTATGTTGTCATGATGTTTGTCAGGAAGCTGTCTGAGTTGTATGGATCATCTGAGTTTCTTCTCAGATTGGATGTTGGTTGGAGATGTCCCTGGGGGCATGTTGCTCACTAGTCTAGATCTAATTTCTAGGATTTAGAATTATAGAAGACCAAATATAGATGATTTGTATTTTATGCAGAAGATGGATATAGTAGGTTTTAAGAAAATTTGATTATGTCTGATTACGGTCTTGCTATATTGATGCTTGCTTTCGTCTCTTGATCCTAGAAGCTTGCATACATTTTTAATTTAAGAAAGGACAAAAAGTTGAACTAGTTTGATCAAAACAATAACTTGAGTCACTTGACATATTTAATCTCTTTTCATTCATGACATGTAGTTTAGTCTATTGTGTCCCTAATGAGGAAGATGAGCTACAAAACAGATCGAGATTTATCCGAAATTTTGTGATCATTGTGTTGATTCATTTGACTTACTACAAATTTCGGTTCTAATTTAATTTTGATTTTGGTTTTTTTTTTCGAAATATTTACCATTGTTGATTAATAAGTATTTATGGAGGTTTTAAAATATTTGAAAATAGAACTAACCCTTTTATATCACAGAGAACCTTCGGAAAAGACCATTCGACAATAAATAATTTAAGAATTATCAAAGACATGTGGCATTTGAAAAATAATAATTTTCAAAGGTTAGTAAACCTTTGAACAAAATTTTTTCAATAGAATCTATTTTGCCACTTTTCAAAGATTGAGATAACCTTTGAAAAAAGAAGCATTGAAGGTTTATTAAAAGTTTTTTTCAAAGATTTTGATCTTTGAAGATAATTAACTTTGTTATAGTGTTAAAATACCTTTAAAAAGTAGATAACAAAATATATAAATCAAAGTAGTGATTATTTAATTCTCAAAAACTAAAAACACGAAGAAAAAAAAATTATCATATATCAAAACCTAAAATATTTTAATAAATCTTGAAACTTTCAATTTTGTGTTTCTTAAATTTCAAATTTTGACTTATTCAATATTAAAAAAAAAAATTACGAATCTACTAGACAAAAGAATTGAAAGTTCAAGACATAAACTTCAAATTTACATCTAATAAATTGATTAATTTTTGAAGTTTTTATAATAAATAAAAGATATGATAGATACAAGATTAAAAGCTTAGAAATTTATTAGACTTTTTCTAATTGTTTTTGGATCAAATAAATATAATCCACAAAATTTAGAAACTAAATTTCTAATTTAACCTAAAATTCAGTAAACATTTATATATTTATATTGCTGAATTGGAGCTTACAAACAGGGATTAGCTAAACCATGTGCCTATCCTTCCTTAAGTTTTTTAATTGCGTTATGCAGTCCTCCAAAGTCACATGTCCCAACCACCTTCCCCACAGCCAAAATATTACTTATTTTGGCAAGTTGTACAACTAAAAATTAAAAAAATTTAAAACAGTATATTCATATGATTTATATAAGATGGAGGATTGGAACCTACAACCTCCTAAATGAAGCACAAAGATATCTTAATTAATATTTAAGTTAGACAATTTTATCATTAAACCTTCTAAAAATATAGGTTTGTTTGATAATTTTTTTTAGATTTTGAAAATTAAACTGATAAAAACTACTTCCATCTAAATAAGATTCTATAATTTGTTATCCATTTTTCTATAATTGTTTTTAAAAACTAAAGTAAAATTCTAAAAACTAAAATACAAGTAGTATTCATGAACATATTTTTGTTTTTAAAATTTAACCAAAAATTCAAATGTTTATTTATAAAATATGAATATTGGAAGAAAATAAATATAAATTTCAGAAACATGAAATAAAAAACGAAGCTGTTATCAAATGAGTCGTAACAATTTTATTGTTTATAAGATAAACATATAATATATTAACCAATCTATACTTTCTTACATTCGCCAAAAATGATTAAGTCAAAGATATAAAAAGAGACCTCCAAACATCGTTATCTATTTTAAGTTATTGTTATAACATTGAATAATATCTTCGTCAACTAATTATTTATATGCAATATGTTCTTTCCTCTTACATATAATGGAGGTATAATGGAGGTATTAGTCTAAGTACCAAGTCACTATGTTGATTGATTGTTGGTATTCATTTTTATTATTAGTTTGCCTCTTTTTTCCCCTTTGATTATGCATCAAGTTTATATATGCCATCTTATTAAAATAAATATAAAGAAACTAAAACGTATATCAACCCTTGCTTTGTCATTAAATAAATAGTGATTCAAATTTAATGGGGGAGAAAAAGTAATATTTAATATTTGGTTAAAATATCATTTTGAATCCCTACTTTAAAATTTGTTCAATTTTAGCCTATGTACTTTCGATAAGTCTTAAATTTAGTTTCTCAAACTTAATTTTTTTTTAAGTTGATTAAATAATCACAATAATCTTCAAACAAATAAGTAGAATATATAAATATGTTTTCAAAATTAATAATTAAAAAATGCTAATAAATAAATAAAAAAAGATTGAAAATCAACAATCAATTAATTAACATTAGAGACTAAGTGTAAGATATATTTAAAAATAAAAAGACTAAAATCGAACAAATTGTAAAATAAAAATATCAAAATGATACTCATTTAATATATATATTTATATTGGAGTTAGTAGGTCAATTTGACCTGAAATTAACTTTATCAAAACATGTCAACTTTTATTCACTTTATATTCTTAAGAAGGCCAATACAAAAGAGATGGGAGATGAACATAAATTAATGTATTAATTAAAGACCACAAATAATCAGAAAGATTAATAGTAGTGAAAATTAGTTCAAAGAATTTATGATGGGAAAATAGTAGATATACCATCACATTATATATTGAGGGGAAAAAAGGTAATAAATTTGGTGGGAATTGGGGCTTCCAAGTTGTCGTGGAACACATATTGTTTTGTCAAAAGTACATATATTGATGCTGTTTAATCAAAATGGGAGGGTTAGGTGTAAGTGTTTCACATGTGAAAAGGGGCTGAAACCAATTATTAAATGAAAATGGGAGCTGAAGATCACCCTTTTGAATAAACTACCTTAATTAATTACCTACATTTTTAGGGCGGATTTGAAATAACTTTGTAAGTCTAATAAAAAATGTCTTTTCATAACAATAAATTACTACTAAAAATGATAAATGAATTTCTTAACTTACCCACGATATTAATGTTTTTTGTTTTGTTTTTTTTTAAGTATAATAAGAGTAAAGGAATTTAAACCATAGACCTTTTATTGCTAATACATTTATATGTCAGTTGAGTTATATTCGTTTTGACCAATATTAAAACATTTTTTATTATTAAAATACTCTTGTCGCTAATCTATCTATATGTTAGCTAAACTATGTTCACTTTGACTAATTTAAATTTTTAAATAAATATACCAAAATAATTAGATGTGAACTCAAATGAAAGAGAAACTCAAGACTTCCCTCACTAATTCACATGCAGAGTAATAATGTGAAAGTTCATATCATAAATGTCTCCAATTATTTTACATATCATTTGAATAACACAAGTAAAATAACAAAAATGCCCTTTAATTTTTCAATCTCTCATGAGAGAGAGTTCTGTGGTGTAATAATGAGAGAGATGGGGAACAACAACCAAAACCATCTTTCCCAACAAAATAACAAGCAAAGATCCCTAGGAATTCAGCACCCAATTCCATATAATATTCTCAACTTGAACAAGTATTTTTCCAACTAGTTTAATATAGTTTGTGAAGCTAAATGAAACAAAATTTAGTTAATAAAGCACTAATTATCATTTTGAAAGTTGTTAATTCTATTATCTACTCATGTAATTGTGGAACTACAAAATTGTTTAATTTTAATTAGTTTTAGTTTTTATAACAACATCATAAACGTTGAGCTAGGTTTGTATTTACTATAAAAAAACTTTGAATATATTTTACAAACAAAAATAATATATATATACACATACATACATTAGATGTGGGAAAACAACTTTTACGTATAAAGCTAATAATTTATATATATATATATATATTAGAGGTAATTGCAAATATAACAATCAAATCCAAAATATTAGCAAATATAGCACAAAGCAAAAATTTGATATAGTTCTCGGAATCTATTAACGATAGAGCATAGAGTCTATCGCTTACAGATATTGTTATATTTGCAATTGTTTAAAAATGTTGCTATAAAATAATTATTAGCCTAAAAATGTTACCTATTGTAATTACTCTATATATTAAGTTTTACTTTAAACTTTTAATTTTATTAATTTAGCTTATTAATTTATTACTTTAAACATGGATTGCCATTTTTACCAAATGTGTTTAGTTACCAATTTTAGCAAAAAAAAAAAAAGATATATATAAATAAAAATTAAACATTCTCAACAATAATTAAGATGGATAATTCAAATAAGTCTTTTTTTTCAAAACTTTATTATGAATTAAATGAACACGATCATATTTTTATTAACAATTTCTTAATAAATGAAAGTCTATCATAGAGTTAAAAATTGTAATTACTATTTATTTAAATTGAAGGTAGAATTGTAGCCTTTATTAAAGTTCACAATTGGATGAAAATTGAAGATAAAGATTGGTATACTGTTTTCATAATTGTAAAAATAATTGGATGAATGAGAAGCAGCTTCCCTAAATAGAACAGTAGTAGCCAGCTTGTACATACCCTTTGTGCATTGATGAAGAATTTGACATTTTTTAATGCCCATTTTTATACTTTGATATTTAGTGTCATAACCTAGGAAAGAGAGAATATTTTAAATTTGACCCCACATCCTTTACTAATGTACCATAATGGACCCCAGGGGCATGGTTGGTGACTAATTCATTAATATAGCCCTATACATAAGACGGACAGTTATTACATGTGATTTATTTCCTTACCAAATCAATTGCTTCATTTTAATAATATGTTTTATATTATTAATATTAAAAAATATGTGTAATTTAGATGCTCATACTTAATGTCTAAAATCATGTGTTTTATAGTCACACATTCCTAATGTCCATGTATTTCTACCACCATTTGTCAAATTACCTATAAACAGTTGCAGTGGGTAGATGTTGAAAACATGCATTGGTGAGAAGAGAAAGACAGGATTTGAGAAATTTTAGAGATTTCTAAATTTTCCTAAAATTTCATTTCCTATATTTTCATAATTTTATATATATATATTTATTATTATTATTATTATATTTAATTTTTATTATATATTTATTTTAATATTATAATACATGGTCATTTTTTTGTCATTTTGCTCATCAATTTTACAACCTTTTACTAATTATTGGATATATTTTATTATATAATAATCTTTTAATAATAACATTGTTTAGTGCAAATTCAGTACATTATTGTAAATTACCTAGTGTAAGTTATGAAAATAGTTGTAGTATGTAAGAGATTACTTTTCAAGGCTTGTGCATTAAATGTTGTAGAAGTTGGTGGAGGTAATTTCATATAGTGTTGAGAAGTTGGTAATTCAACCTTTCGGAAAGGATTCGATTCTTTCATTCTTTAAAAACTTTTATAGAAAAAGATTGCTTCTTCAAACAAAATTTAAGAATCTATCGGGAGACGGTTGATGCAAAACAAAGATTATTGGTACGATTGATGGTTGTTTTCTTGCTAACAAGTTGTACAATTCCATAATTAATGAACTTCCTCTGTTCAACACCCCATAATTTCTGAATGTCTAAAAATTTAAATTGAAGTCACCTATCATAGGTGAATGATGCTTTATCTAGAGACTTACCCGCTTCTTAGTTTAATTTTTGTTTTTCTAATATTATTATTTTTACTAAATAGTAAACACAGATAATAATTTTTTCAAACCTTATTAATCATGTTAGGCCTTGTTTGAATGGGGATGACGAAGCAAATAGAAAGGTCAAAACAACTGGAAAGTACGCAAAATTTGGCCATAAACTACGTCAAAAGAAAAGAAAAAAGAAAAAAGAAATGTTATAGTATTAGGGTATTGTAGACCCTTATTTATTGTTTGCCTCGTTAGCATGCTTCTAAAAATAATGTTGAGTCTACTAAAATTGTGTAAGATCGATTGTATTCATGAAAGAAAATTTATAGTGTGAACAAATATCGAGTATGATATTCTTGTAGCTTTATATTTTTCCAAATACACCTAACTAGCATTTCAATACAAAGATATATCTTAGCTTGTTTGATTGTCTAGCTACGTGCCAATTCATCACTCTTGTCGACTTCTTTTTTTAAAAAAAATTCATTAAAACTGACAAAACAACCCAACAACTAAATATCAATCCCTCTCGAGGATGAGTGATAATACAAATGGAGGAAAAAACTCTCTTAAAAAAGAGAGAGCCCCTAAAGAAGACGCCAAAGTTGTTAGATTGTGAACAACTTTATTCTCCCCTCTAGGGATTTGACAAAAAAAAATTAGAAACATTTAAACATTCACATAACGGGTAAGGTAAAGAATCTCTCAACACAAATAAATAAATAAATTTCTGACAAGTCAAAATTTCCCAGATTCAAAAGTTTGATGACTCTTGAAAAAGATAATTCATAAAGCAAGATAAAGAGTTTAAATCACACATAAGTTAGGTAGATTTCCATAGAAAGCATAACTAGTGAATTATTTCTACACATTTCATAAAAATGTAGTTATTGTGGGTGAAAAAAAGGATATATATTTGACTAAGTAGAGAGACCGAACCATATAGCCGACCATCAAGCCATAAATTTATTTGGCTAAGTAACATTAAGTATAATGTTTATTTAGCTAAGTATGGAGACTGACCCATAGGGTCGGCCATCAAACTTTACATTTATTTGGCTAAGTATAGAGATCAACCAATAGGGTCAACCATCAAGCTATAAGTTTATTTAACTAAGTATGGAGACTGACCCATAGGGTCGGCCATCAAACTTTACATTTATTTGGCTAAGTACAGAGATCAACCAATAGGGTCAACCATCAAGTTATAAGTTTATTTAGCTAAGTATGGAGACTGACTCATAGGGTTACCCATCAAACTATAAGTTTATTTGACTAACTATGAAACCGACCCATAGGGTTGGCCATAATGTTTAAGTATGCAAGCTGACCCATAGGGACGGTCATAGAGGAGATTGACCCTATAAAGATAAGAATTGTGCCTAAGTGTTCTATCTTGGCACGTGATTTGATCCCTAGTGAATTAAATCTAACAATTTGTAACGGTTAATTAATGACTCGATAAGTTAATTAGCAAATGACCGTAACCAAAACCTATTGTTATGTAATCAAGATGGCTTGTGACATTGGAGATATGTCGAAATATACCATAAACTCTCTAGCTCTATATCTCTCTAAACTATTATTGACTTGATCGTCGGAGTGTCGGTGATCAAGTACCACAACAATACGAGTTTTACTTATATCGTGCAAAGTGGTCATTTAATTCTTTCAAAAAAATTTACAAATTCACCTTTGATACCAAATTCTGGTATGAACATGTATAAACATAAAGTTATTAAAAGTTATAAATAAAACATCTTTAGACAAAGTATCGACCACACCAAATATACGTAAAGTAAAGTTTGATGAGAATACGTTTGAATGTAAGTTGCTTTAATTTATTTATATATATATTATAGTTTATGGTCCGTTGAATTGTGTAAACTTTGGAGACACACTTGCGGTCCATGTGGATGGTACGTAGAGGATACGATGGTAATAAAAAGTTGTACGAAATGGATATGGATATGGGACTCTGAAAACAATGCTCTTTCAAGTGGGTGCCTTGGTATTTGTCATTAAACCCCCCATGTGCATGTGAGAGTAAAGAAGGGGAAAGATTATTTGAAATGGAATGCCACCAATTTTTCTTCACTAATGATCCATCTAACCACATCCTTCTCATTTTTTTTCACACAGAGAAAAGTTTAAATTAAAACATTCATTTAAAAAAAAAAATTGTCACATGAAAAAATATTATTGGACAATTGATTGTGTACACCACTCAAGTTTCTCTCTCTCTTTTTTATTTTTTATTTTTATAATAATTAATAATTTGAAAAAAGACAATATTGCATATCTTTTTGAATGCTTAATCCAACAAACAAAAATTATTATTAATAAATAAAGGAAAGAAAAGTCATGAATTTTAGTGAAAGCTAATGAGTTCTTCATGTGCAATTTGGCCATATATCTACGCCAAAAGAAAACTATCACAGCGGCAAAACATTGGTTTTTGTTTCTTTTCATGCCCCATTTTCCTTTGGCGTAAACCTCAAAGTTGTTTTTGTACCACCCTTAATGTTTCCCTTCCTTTCTTTTGATCTCAATCATTTATCTTTCATTTTTTCCCATTTAGTTAACATCACATTTGAGGTTGTATATTTGTGATTTCAGACCTCTTAGTCCAAAACTATATATTTTTTAGCTACACATTTTTTCAATAACAGATACATAAGAATGTGATTATTCATTGTTTTATACGTAAATTTATGATCTAGGTCACATTCATACAAAAAAAGATAGACCACACCATCTTGTAACCATTTTTTAGTCGAAAAATTGTAATAATGATAAAAATATAGGCATTATTTTAAAAAATGTAAGGATAAAATAGTGAAGCAGAGATTCTCTCTACAATATGGTCTCTTTTATAATATAGTATAGATTTTGATTTGATATATTTTCTAAATATACGAGTAAATATGTAAAACATATCTCCTTTTAAATGTTGATTTTATATATAGGAAAATGAACTAAAATATTTACAAATATAGCAAATTTTCACTTGACGGTAATATTTTGCTATCATGTGTAAATATTTTTAGCAGTTTTGTCATTTAAAATAATTTTCCTTTTTTTAACCTATATGTAGAACATATATCTTTATTTATGTATACACAATATTTGAAATGCAACTTTGTGTTCTGGTTCTTGTGTTTTCATTTTACTTATTCTTCAATAGGGTGTTTTAAAAAAATTTGATGACCCAAAAAACTCGAACAACCAAATCCAATCTGTAGTTGGGTTCAAATAGATGAAAATTTAATGGATTGAGTCGATTCATGGGTTCACCTACTCAAACCAACCCGAATTTATTATTAATTTTAAATAATATATTTTTCTGTACTTATGATACAATTATATACATATATTAATTTTATTTTTATTTTATTTCATGATTTTTTTTTTTTTGTCATTTATTCTCCAACAACTCTTTTTTTTATCCATTTGAAAAGAAAATTATCATAATATAAAGGCAAATTATTTTAAATGGCAAAAATATGGATGATTTTTGTACCTATGTGAAAGAACTTGAACAATGTAAGATTTTATATGTCCAATCTGAATCGATCTCAATGGATCCCTCGTTACTGCCAAGAGGAGAAGTAATAGGTAGGAATGACAGAATTGGAACCCGTGATATTTGTACCCGAAACAAAAGGAGCTACCAAGCATGGCAAAAATATAGAAATATTTTTAAAATAGCCAAACTGCCATTTTCATTGTTGATGTCTTCCGTTCCTCGCCAAAAAATCAATTGATATCTTCATAGAAAAATCGATTCCAAGAAGCAATTGAGATAATCATGGGCTTGACAAGAGATTATCAGTACCTCCTAATAGCTCTCTAAATGAGCTATCTTAGCGCTTCTAATCTAGTTCGTTTATGATGTTTAATATGTTTATATATTCGTATTTGTAAGATCTCGAGCACTTTATGCATGCCAGAGTGTTATAGGCCATTGGAGGGTTAGTTTAGAGCAATTAGGAGTGTTTATGAGCGCTTCAAAGAGTGAAAATGACTAAAATGCCCTAACAGGGGTCTGAAGTTTAACAAAAGCAAAACACGCATCTGTGCTACAGCGCTAGTTCGATTCCTTTATATGCATCTTCCAATTTTAGGTCAAAGGGAGGAGAGATTAACCGATTTTGAGAGCTCTTAGCTCGGTTTTGGCCAGTCTTGGCTATAATCCATGAGAGATTTCTTTAGATTTTGAGTTGTATTTCTATATTTTGGCAACAGAATTCAGGTTTTGATGAACAATTGAAGGCCCAAACATCAATTTTTAGGTTTGTTAGGCATTTTTCTATGGATTTATGAGAATTTGATGTATGTTATTGGGATTTTCTGTTTATTCTTGACTCCCTTTCTTTGCTTCAACTTCTAGGATGAACATGCTAAGTAGATTAAATTGACAACTTAATTATGAATGCTTGTATGCTCATTCGCTATGCATATTGTAGTTATCCATTATTGTAACCATGGCATGTTCAATTTGAGTAGCAATAGGTTTTAGTTATAGTTATGGTTTGATTGTTAGCCTTTCTAAGATCTCCATAAAGATAGCGAAACCTAATGAATGGAAATATATTAGGTTAGATTTGGCCAATTTGATCTAATGTCCTAATCAATCCATGAGATTAATGTGATTTAGCAAAGTGAAATAGGCTTGCGCGACAACACACGGTTGAATTTTTCAGATAGTTGATTAGGCTAGATAATCAAATAATTCATTAACTTCAAATGAAAAATTGATGACTTAATCCATAGATGGCATGAAAAATCGATGACTTAATCCATAAATGACCCAACAATCTCTTAATTGGTGAATGTAATCTAGTGTATTGCTTTATCTCTCTCAATCAATCTTACTTTCCTCACTTTAAATTAATGCATTTAGTTTTCCTATCAACTAAAACTAACTAAAACTGTCGGTTTAACTGTTTTCCAAAGACCTATTTAGCTTAAAGATATTTTATTTTAAGCAACTTGTGGTTCAACCAATCTTGTTACTAATACTACTTGTTAGTTGGAGTGCTATATCAAGATTATAAATGTTAATTTGATCTATGGTGAGTTGGTCACCTTCCCATAGTACAAATCTACAACACAAGTAATGGCGACATTGGTAGTTACAACGAGCTTGAGCGCCGAGAAGCAATCAAGGATGGCGGGCCGGGATGAGGAAGGCTTGGGTGGATTAGACATAAGAAGAGAGAAATCGAAGGAGGTGGAGATTGGAAAGGGATGGTTCGAGTAAATGGAATCAGTTTGAGAATTGGGATTGGAGAGCAAGAAATACCTATGGAGAACTTAGAGAGTCAAAACTTCATGAAGCTCGTTGCTATGACCTTCAAATTCTTCCATTCTACTTGGCTACGCTACTACCCAAATACACAATGTTGGTGGTTGTTTTTCCTTCTCATACCGATAGTGATAGATATCTATCATTAATAGACACTAATAGACATGGATTCGTCGATGGACAAAGTGAATGTTGGCAGACGAATGCTGTTGTGGAGAAAGGGCAGGTCGCACTTTCTTCCAAATTAGGCGCAAATCGGGTCGGGTGAGGATTACAAGCGAGTCACTTATCAGCATACAACTTTTAGGTCGTGGGTTTGAAGGCTATTTTAGACCTTTTACATAGGTCGTATAGATTTTGCTATCATTTTTAATTTATATAAATTGAAATTGAGTTGTTAAATTTAAAAAAGTTTTATATAAATTGAAATTGAGTTGTTAATTTTAATTGAATGTATGAAAATAATTAAATAATTTTTTTGCATAATAACATTTTTACTTACTTTTAGTGTAAAAATTTAAATAAATGATCCGAGTAACTCAAGTTGACCCAACCCAAATGTTTCATGGTTGACTTGAATTAAGTTGGGTTTGGTTCATTATTTAATAAAAATTTATTTGGGTTGAAAAAATTTACAATCCGAACAATTAGAATGAGTTCCAAAATGTAGTTCAACTTAACTCAACCTATAAGCATCCCTATCCTCCTCGTTAAATTGCAGATATAGCACATTTTAATCAAGTTAACCTTATAGATATAATTAATTATTACATAAGAACAATAAATCCGATAGAACTTGAGAATAAGAAAATAACACCAATACTATTTCTACTTTTTAAGTGTTTTCATCTAAAATGTGTTTTCTTTTAAAATTTAAATTAGTTTGCCAAACACTTCTTCTACGTTAAACTTTAGTTCTTGAATTTCTTGAACTGATTATGCTTCTAGTTAGTCTATAATCTCACACACGTATCATGGATAAATAGATATATAAGTTTGGGAAGGACAATTAAATCAAACAATAATAAAGTTAAAACAAGTTAATATTCTGGCTAAAGAGTAATTTTAAGTATATGTGATCCATCAAAATGTGTAATTAATTATCAAACATGTGAGTTGTGGTCAATTTAGGAACCACATTTTCTCATACTTAAACTAGTTTTAAGCACAACAATATGAAAGATAAGCATACAAGCTAAAGTTTGAAGAAATTCATACAACTTTTTATTTTAAGGATTAAACAGATATGTAATCCTAAAAGAATATAGACCGAATTTATCATTTGGGAACCAAAAGATTTGGTTTTCAAAATATATAATAAAAATTGACAGAAGCCAAAACTTGGAATGGACATTTTTGTAATAACTTTAAAATCAATCAAAGCCCTATTTTTCCAACCACTCTTTTTTATTTCATTTATTATATTTTCCTCATTTTTTCTGTTTTCTTTTTCTCTCAAATTCTACATTTTTTATCTTCAATTTCAAAATGGTGATAGAAATAAAAATTGCCAACTCCTCTGTTTTTCTTTATATGATACGACAAAAATGGACTCAAAAAGGAGAGGAAAAAAAAAGTGATTGCGAAATTATGAAGTCCATGTTAAGATTGCTACACTAGCATCCACTAGATCATATGTCTAACACTGGGGCCCATGTGATGAGAAATCAAGTACTCATCACAATCGTTCGTTACTCCGAAAATTGAACTCTGATTTATGAACTGTTGCTGTTGCGCAATTTGAAGCTCCTTCTGCCTTCTCAGCTCCAGAACTTTCCGGTGAGAATTCGAGTGTTTCGCCGATATGAACGTCGGACTCGCTGCCGGTCGATACTCCGGAACTAACCGTCCGGACTTGTACCTGACGCCACAAGCGTTGCAGAGTGTTTTAGGGCCCATAGGTCCAGTTCGCCATTGAGGAGTCTTCTCCGCCTGACAATGCAAGCATTTCCGGCCGGAGGAATCTCCACTCGGAGCGTCTTTCTTCTTCGACGAAGATGATTTCGGCGGTTTAGGATCAGCCGGAGAGAGGAGGTGGAGGAGGCGTGTGGTCCAGTCACAAGGAGCGGTTCGCGATCGCTTGCTTCGAGCTTTGCAAGGGAGCGGCGTTTCGGCGGGGAAACGCGGCGAGTTCTTCGAGGAATCGGAGGGAATCGATACGGAAGGCGGTAATTCCGAAGAAGATGAAGTTTCTGGAGTTTGAGGCTTGGAAATTGAATGACTATTAGAGAGGTAATTGAGCGCTTGAAGATCTTTCCCTTCCGTGGAGAATGAATCTTCAACGAAGTTCGATAACCATTCCAGCTCCGCTAAATCATCGCACTGTAGACATAGAATCCAGAAATTGAATCACAATCTAACTAATCTAACTTTCAATTGTTTCAATTCTCGCAATGAATTTCAAATTTCAGAGTTCGATCAACTGAATTGAAGTTCCGAAGAACAGTAGAAATTGATCAAATGCGAAAGTTACCGGAACGCAAAGGTCTCCGGAGAATTGAGACTCGTCGAAGCTCCGAGAGCCGATATTTCCATGGAAATGATGATGATCACCACCAGAGACAGAGGAATTACAGCTATCAACTGCAGTGACGGTTGAGGAATCCGTCGAACTTCCCGCCACATTATCGAAGAAACCGTCTGTCATTATCACATCTTCATTAGAAAAGTCAAGTAGGTCATCAATGGTGAAATGCTCCGCAGCCTTCGTCTTCTCCGGAGAAAATTCTCCCACTCCACCGTCGAAATATCCACCGATCAGAAACTTGTTCACCTCCATAACCTCAGCAAAACACAACACCAGAACCAAAACTCTCTCTCTCTCTCTCAAACGCAAACAAAAATCTCGTTGTTCGAGAGAGAAAGAGAAGAAAGTAAAATTGCAGAAGAATCAGTAACGAAAGAGATAGAAGAAAAGAAAATGTGTTCGATGGAGAATGGGAGGATGGAGAAGAGGGGGATTTTGAGGACCAAACCCAAGGGCAAAAATGGAATCCAGCATTTAAAAATATCAAATCAAAAAAAAAAAAAAAAAGAAAGTGTAAAAAAAAAAAAAAAAGAAAGTGTAAAAAAAAAAAAAAAAGAAAGTGTAAAAAAAAAAAAAAAAGAAAGTGTAAAAAAAAAAAAAAAAGAAAGTGTAAAAAAAAAAAAAAAAGAAAGTGTAAAAAAAAAAAAAAAAGAAAGTGTAAAAAAAAAAAAAAAAGAAAGTGTAAAAAAAAAAAAAAAAGAAAGTGTAAAAAAAAAAAAAAAAGAAAGTGTAAAAAAAAAAAAAAAAGAATGAGCATCTCTCTGCATGCAGAAGGAGATGAATATAATAATGAGGAAGTGACTTGCAAGTTCTGTAAAGTTGTTTCCAATTAAACTCTCCTTTTCTTTTTTTTCTTTCCCTTCCAAAATATACCCCTTTTTTTCACTCTGACCATAACACCCTTCCTTTGACTTCAAATTTAACCTCTCTACCACCAATAATCCCAAACTCCAGTTTTGTCTCAACGTCGTCAATGGCTTCCAGGGGCAATATAGTAATTTTGTTAAACAGAAAAAAAATTAATCTCCAATTAATTACAGACATTAATCTTCTACTTAATATAAAAGAAAAGATAAAAGTTTCAACCCCTAAAGAATCGATCTTGCAGGTTTTGTCGCTGTGATTCGTCCAATAATGTCCAAAATTACAGCCGGATTCTTCTGCCTTGGCTAATAATATTTTTCCCATTGGGACGTGTGCTTTTTCAATTTGTTTTTTCTTTTAAACATGATTTTCTTAATTATTGTATACTAAACTTAAATTTGTTTTTAATATACTTATTATTTGTTTTCCCATCATAACCCTTTATTATATTGTTCTTCCCACGTTTAAGCACGACGCTTACAGCTCAACTTCATCAAACATTAAAACACTATGCCTCTCTTCTCTCTTTTAATCTCTTTTCACTCCCAAATTCACTTTTAATTTCTCGTCTCTATGTCTATCCAATATATTGAATAAAGGAAAACAACCTTTTCAATCTTAGTTTTTTTTTTTTTTTAAGAATATCTACGTTTCGATCGTTTCCCGTTTATGAGTTTTCAATTTGTATTTTTTTTAATTCTCCTCTAAAATATAACTTCTTAGTCCCCCCTGCTTTTTAAGAACGTGTTTTTAAAGTATTTTAAGTCATTTTTATTGTTATTTTAAATTTTAAAAAATCATTTTTAAAAATTATCTATTTTCTCTCTAATTATTTTCTGGAAGGCTCTTTTCAAATATAGTAAAAATAACCAAAATATTCACAAATATAGCAAAATTTCACTGTCTATCGTAGTCTATTGCAGATAGGGAATGTATTTTGCTATTTGTTGTAAATATTTTTAACAATTTTGCCATTTAAGATAATTTTTTTTTAACTTATTTATCTAATTTAATTTAAAATGTCACATGGTTATTTAAATAACTAAAATTTTTACTTAAGAGACTTTTTAAATACGTTCTTACAATTTTGGAGAGGTAAAGGAACACTTTAAAAACTATAGAACCAAATGTGCTTATTTTTCATAAATGCAAGCATATTTTGAAAATTTAATTACCAAATTTATATATTTTTTAATATTCATTAAATTACAAATTTAATTTCTATAATTTGGAGAAAAATATAATGTAGTCTCTATAGTTTAATAAAGCTTTCATAATTTAATTGCTATCGTAGAAGTTATTTATGATAATTTTATTAAACAATATGAACTATTTGCATAATTTTGTTAGATTATAATGATTAAATTATACTTTTAAAATTATAAGAGCTAAATTTTAATTTTCTTTCTATTATAGAAATCAAATTCACAATTACTAAACTTTTATGTGATAAAAATATATCCTAATAATTCTAAATATTCGATTTTCAAATTATTACTATCAATTATATGAGTTTGAGTTTTTGTAATAATTATAATGATTTCCTTTGGGAAAAAAAATGTAAAATGATTTATATGCTGCTTTTTTTTTTTTTTTTAACACAAAAAATGCTATTAATGGTTGTAAAAATATCGTGGAGTAAATTGAGGACATGGACACCGATCCCGAGACTGGATAAGGTTGTTTAGTTATTTCTGCTTGGTTGAAATATGTATTAAATTGTTTGGATTAATCATTACACTGTTAAAAAGATAATATTAACAAAAATAAAATAAAAGTTAGAAAATACTTTTGTTTATTGAAATGTACCGACCTAGTTTTATTGAAATACCGATTTACTTAATTTTAAAATGTGTTGGATTCTCCTTTTAAGATGATTGTCTAGTTTGAAATTTGTAATGGTTCAATCAGGGCAAGTAAAATATTGTAGGTCCATAAATTACGTAGGTAAGAATTATCAAATGTCAAAACGAGTATAATTAAATCGCATATAAAATATGTTAGCAACCAAGAGGTACATGATTTTGAATCCTTCAACTCTCTATTGTATTAAATAGAGTACAAATCACCAAACACATATACAACTTATACAAACTAAGTTCTTACTAAACTAAAAGAACACACATATTTATATTTTGACAAGATGTCAAAATTATGTGGCAAATTATTCTTTGTTCTTTTATCATTAAATACTTTTTCAGCTTTTTCCTTCGTATTTGAGGTGGGTTACCAAAAAAATGTACAATCCACAATGCAGTTGAATACTGTTATTCTCATCATACATACTAAATTATTAGTTTTTTTTAAGTATAATTGTTATTATATTTAAATTTTATCAACTAAATTATGATAAATTTAAAAATGTAAAGACAAATATTACTTATTAGAGTCTAGAAACTAAATTGTTGGTTGTTGCTTGAATAATGGTGAAAGACCTTACTATTTATAAAAGAATAATGAAAGAAACTAAAGATACTTGAATATTGCTTCTTCTTCTTTTTTTTTTTTTTCTTTTCTTTTCCTTTTTTCCTTCTGTCTAAGCCTTTTTTTGTTTTTTTTTTTTTTTGGAATTAATTTAAAGGGAAGGGTGGGGTCCGGGGAGCACGTGACAAAGGTGGGGTTGTGTCAGGGAGCATGTGAGAGGGTTCTCAAGGTTTTTGGTTTGTAAAAGCCAGCCCATTGGTCCCTAATGGCTGGTCAATTTCCACGTGGCCGGAATCTGTTGCCCGCAATGACCGTCGTTTCCTTCAAGTTTCCTCGCACGTGCTTTGTCTTAACATGTGCAAACAGTGACACCCTCGCACGTGCACTCCTTCACGTGCATTGCACGGACGTTTTCCCTCAATAATTCTTCCATTCTTATTTTTTTTGGAATGCTTCCTCTTGCTTCTTTGTAACTTCATTATCGCCTAAAATCTCTATTTTTGTCTATGGTTAATCACTTATTTCAAGTTATTCTTCCAATTGTTTTTTTATATATAAATAAATCATGGTAAAATATATGCATATATTCATTATGTAAAAGATTTGCTATATTTCAATTAGTTTAACAATGATATATAGACTTTGAAAATGTTGAAATTAGTCGGGCAGTTAGCATGAACACTTTTAAATATCTAATTGGATTTTGAAATCGGTTATTCTATCTTAAATTAATACACCTTAACTTTATTTTTATCTAAATACTGCTTAACATTTAATAATTTTTATCTAAATACTGCTTAACATTTAATAATTTTTCAAAGACTGACCAAGTCATAAGATAAATTAATATAATTCAATTGACATATAATATGTATTATCAACTTCGACCACATTCATCAAAACGAATATAACTCGATGTAACAGTAACTATGAAGTATGGAGTTCAAATTCACAATCCACCCTCAATTATACTAAAAACGACGAGCAAGTTTATTGATGACCTATCATTTTCAGTAAGTCAACTCTAGACCTTTATGGTAAATAAAAGGATTGAACTTCCTTTTCCCACCCTTTGTTTATGGTAGTTCAAAATTACGTGTCATTATTCAACAACCATGGGCCATACTAACGTGTAAAATTTCAGCAATATTTTTGGATATATTGCCAAAATATCAAGAAAGATCAGAAATAAATTATTTACCCTGGATTACTAAAAATGTCCATCTATCGAGGGAGGTAAATGGCCAACGCCGAGAACGTATCATTGGCGAAGACTTCGTCTATCAAAAATGTCAAACATTACAAAGTCGTTTTCCTCCAAGCATGCAACAGATTAAACTAACCACTCTAGTAGGATACCATACGAATAGAAGTTTAAGTAGAAAGATTACTCACACATGCAATGCACTTTTTAAATGAAGAAAAATGATGTTCCTTTCAGAATCTTTATAAACTTTCTATGTTGCCAGAAACAAGGTTCCGCTAACCTTCTGCCAGCTCCAGTAACTAACTACAAGCCATAATCGACAATGAACAAAGACCTAATACATCACCTCCTTTTATAATCATTTGGTTTTTGAAACTTAAACTTAATTTCTTCACAATTTCTTGAAAAAATTACTGGTTAAAAGTACATAACAAATCAAATAAATTCATAGGTGGGAATAGTGTTTAGAAGGTTAATTTTCAAAAACCAAATAATTACCAAATAAGGCCTAAACTAGTGATCCACTAAACACTATTACATATCTAGTTGGTTTTGCACTTCGACTATTCTCACAAAACAACTGTCTTACGCTATGACTGTAGAAGAAAATCATAAAATATCTAATCCTTAGGTAGATGAATCTACCCACTCATTCCCTGTAAACTCTTTACTACTCATTTAAAGACCATTTAGCCAACCCATAGTGGTTGTTTCTGCCTGTCTTTTATTTAACCTTCCTACCACATCACAGCCCACTGATAGCAAGGGCGGACAAAGGAGAGGGAGGGAGACTACTTACCAGAGTTCCTTTCACGCGAACTAAATGCCGGAGTTAAAATGATCAACGTGGGTCGGTGGTTAAGAGATTTAAACCAGAAGAACAAATAAATGATTATATATATTCCGAAAGAAACAAGATATCTCTCATGTACCGAGCAGATTATAGAGTCTAAAACCAGATGCACTACAAAAATTAAAAAACTGGTATCTATGGCTCTACCGTTGTCACCTGTTGCCAGTCCCCATCAACAGATTCCTTCCACAAAGACACATTGTTGTTCCCATCCGCCACAGCCAAAATGTTTCCAGTCAAAGACCATGAAACCCTCCAGACAGGAGTTTTGAAATCATTCAATATCTTTCCTTCCCATTGATCCCCTTCCCTGGCTACAGTCCATATGATAACTTTTCCATCCTGAGAAGCACTTGCAATAGTAGATTTCGGTAGCCCAAGGTTCGGCGCCCATGCAACATCCCTAACCCAATCAGTATGCATCTGAAGTGCAGGGAAACAGTCCATCTTCCATATTCCATTATATGGTTTCCAAACCTTCACAGTATTATCACAACCACCAGAGCAAAGCTTTAGAACAGGATCAACCAAGCCACAACCAACAAGAGCACCTGGCGCAGATGAAGGGGCCCACGAGACCGATGTGACACCAAGTGGATGAGCTTGGTCAATCCTTGATGTATCCCAACGACCATCCTGCCTTGCAGTGAATACTGAAATATTCCCATCAGAGGAACCACATGCCAAACATAGACCCAATTCATAAGGAGCCCAAGCGATAGAATTAACCGAGGATTTATGATCGTCAAAAACATGGGCTTGAGTCCAGTCATTCTGATTGCCCTCCTTCCATATAATCACACGTCCATCATAAGAACACGAAGCCAGCAGCGACCCGAATTTCGGGTGCGCCCAAGCAGCCTGCCAAACTGGCCCTTGGTGACCCGTAAGCGTAGCTAGATGCTGAGAACCTGAGTTACTGACTCCAATTATCTTAATGGTCTGGTCAGATGAAGCTGTTGCAAGACGCTTGCCATAATAATCCATCGCAGCATCATGGACGGTGTCCTGGTGACCACTTTCTATCTTCTGAGCAGGCATTTCTCTAATACCGATATGTCTTACTCTTTCAGCTACGCTAACAACTGGGATCAATATGAATAACGACTTTCCTCTAACTAGCCCTGGGGAGCAGATACAATTCTTATTACACTGTCTTCTCCAGTCTATCAGATTGCAAAGGGAGACAGAACTTCAAAGCAGATTGAGAAAATTTCTAATCAACCGTGTAAATGATGAGAACAACCCACTCAATAAATAAATTGCTAATGAAAGTCAGGTCTCACAACATTATAGATCTTAATTCTGAGTTTCAGAGGGCATCATTGGAAATAGATGGATCGCGTAAATCAAATTGTAAGAAATTAACAACACATTAACAAAGAAACAAATCTCAGAACTATGACTGAAAGAGCAGAGATAAATTCATGGATCGAAAGACAAGACCCGAAACCCTAGAACAAAAATTAAAAGGTCGGGAGTGGGGAAAAGAGAAAAGGAGCAAACCTCGGATGCGGAGTCGATGGAGCATTCAGGGAGAACAGGTCGCTCTCTTCGTCGGCGCTTAATGAGGAAGAGGAAGAGTGCTGACCCGTTCTCCCAAGAGTTGTATAATTGGGCCTCTATTGGGCTTGGTCCATGTACTTCGGGCCATTTACATGAATATCCATTCACCGGTTTGGTTTCCAAATCTAAATTTATACCAAATACAGAAGATGCGTATAAAAGGTGCTATAAAAGGATAATTTTTATCTTCCCATTTTGTCTCTAGTTTTTAAATAACTTTCTATTTTATCTTTCTTAGATTAGACACTTTTTGAATTTAGTAGGTGTAATTGTTATCGATAACTCTTCAAGATGGGGCATGATTCGTTGTATGTGTTGTCAAGTCCAATAAATACAATTAATATTAAAGGGTTGCAACTATTCAAGTGGAGATGCCTACATATCTAACTTTAGTAGAACATATAATAATCAAATTTTCAAATCTTTTTACAGCATTGTAAGTGAAATTTTAAAATAGAGTTTATAAATTAAAATGTAACACAAAAATTTATAAAGAAAAAATAAATATTAGGGAGACAAAAGTTATTAAAATTTTATATGTGTTTGCACATAATAGGGCCCAATCTAATAAAATTACATAATTTGATAAAATATTAATCCATATACAAAGCTTATACTTCAATTATATGTATTATTATTATTTAAAATACGTCTAACAATCCGAGGATTGCACTATTCACATGAAGGTGATTACATATAATATATAAAAGAAAAATAAATATTTTAGAGACAAAAGTTATTAAAATTTTTAAATCGACAAAAGGAACAACAATTTGAAATATAGATTTTAAAAAAGAGAAACAAAGAGGAAGAAAACTTTTAGAGATAATATAATATTGATAATTAGAGGAAAACATGTTGACAAAAAGACTAAAAAAAGGAAAAAATAAAAATAAATAAATAAACTAGAGAAATGTAAAAGAGATTATCCTAGAATAATAAATCAAAACTAAGTTATTCTTTTATATAATGACATCAAATCTTATTTATACCAATGCATTGATTAGGGATATATTTGAACTTTAGGAGGTAGAGTTACGACATAAATAATTTAATTTATGAGTTTTTTTTTCTTTTTTTTTTACATTGTAGTTTTAGAAAATAAAATATTTGTATATGTTTTAACATATATTTGTATTAAATTTTTTTTAGACCAATTAAATACTACTTTAGAATTTTAAATTAAAAATTTGACATTTACACGTGCGATAAAATGAATATGTGCATTATTAGTAAATAAATAAAAAGAAAAAATTCTATTTTTAATTTCTGAATTTTTGAAAAATATGTGCATTTAGTTTTTGAATTTTTAAAATGTACCTTTTAATCTTTGAGTTTTTAAAAATAGGTTCATTTGGTTATGAATTTTTAAAATATACTTTTTTTTTATTATTAGTCTCTAAAATTTCAAGAACAACAAATAATTATTAAATAATTTGTTATTATTATATGATATTTTAAATTAGAAAAATAATGTTAGAAATTTTTCTAATTTAAGAAAAATACTTTAGTGATTTTTTTAGATGTGTTCTTAAAAACTCAAAACTAAAAGTATGCCTATTTCTAAAAATTCAAAGACTAAAAAGTTACCCTTAAAATTTTTAAGAAACATGCACATATATTATCCCAAACTAGGAGGTCAAAGATATAATTTTCTCATAAATTTAATAATACGTAGTCACAGGTTGTAAAAAAAAATATTTAGTCACATAATAGTGGATGCTTTTATTGATTTTAAGTGACTCGAAAGATCGATAAACTAAGTTGAACAGGTAAGAAAATTGAATTAAAAAAAAAAACATTTTTTTTTCTAAAAAATATTGATAGAAAATTACCTCTCAAAAGCTAATACAAGCTCTCAGTAATCTATGTAGATGGTAAGATGAACAAATTTGAATAGTAGCTAGCGCAGCCTTTCTCCAAGTTGAAGACTAAAGTTGGAATTTGAAGATAAGTAGCATATACAAAATTAAAAAGGTTAAAATGAATTGAACATAAACTTTAAACTTATATCCAACAAATTAATTAATCTTAAAGTATTATAAAATTTGGAATGGTTTATCAGATATAGAAAAAGCAGACCAAACAGAGGTATAACCCAATATATTTTATTGTATTGGATCTAGAGAGAGGTATACGACATTGTGGCATTCTGCAGAGCCTCTAACGTACAGAGAACGTCTCGTTTATACCATCGCCATCACCTCCTCAGAGTTAGGCTTCCCAAATATATCAACTTAATTAATTTTGAGCTTTAAATATTTCTTTTTTGTTCCTATTATTATTGTTGCTATTTTTAGGATTTCAAATTCAAATTCACTGGATTGGACTTATTATCGGCCCATCGTCAGCCCTTTCGCAAGCCTTTCATTTGGAAACAACTCTCGGGCCACCAAGAAGATCGACGCCACGTCATCATCTCGCTGGGCAAAGGCTAGAGGGCCCACAGAAACACATTCTTGAAGTAATCTCGGCAAAAGTGGAGCCCAGCGATATCCTGTCAGGTCATGCCTTGGCTGTCCAATGTCCACTACCACACCCTGGCTGCCCCACCTCATGTCACGTGGCTTCTACATGGCCCCACGTGCTTGTATTTACATGACCATGCATGTCCATTCCCACTTCCATGCCCATGCCATTCTTATGCTCCTTATGGACCCCATTAAATATGAGCCGTCAAAAAACTCTCACCTTACTTGTCGTCACCCTGATCGGACGCCTCCAATTATTGCGCCTCCATGTTTCTCCATGCTCTCCCCCCTATCTGATCCTTTCTCCTTCCCATGGACCCAAAGCCCAAACTCCAGCTACCAAAACTCTGTATATTAAAAGACGTGTAATTTTTGTTTAGGAAAATAATAATAATTAAAAAATACTTTTTTGTTCTAAGTGTGTTGGTTTAGATATGCTTTTAAATTTTGTGTTTAAAGTATTTTTCGAAGGTTTAAAATATTGAATGAAGATAGAAAAAAGAGAAAAACTTCGTGAATCAAATTCTAATGGATCAATTTAGTTTATAGATGTTAATAGAAGGTTTAAATACCATTTACTTCTTTGAGTTTGTTTACTTTTAGACTATGGTTAATTTTAATGATTGTGCTTTTGATAATAAATCTTCGGAAAAAAAATTGCAATCAAATACCATATGTGGATATATTTTCAAAATTTATAATAAAAAGAATATTTTATCTTAAAAAAGTCAAAATAAGGACTAAATTTAAGATATATTGAAAGTACAAACACTAAATTTTGATACTTGAAAGTATATATGTTAGAAATAAACCAAATTCAAAATATAGGGACCGAAATCACATTTTAACCTAGATTTTTATAATTATGCATGCCAATAAGATGTTCTTTGATGAAATTATTCTACAATTTGTTTTCCATAAACGTTGACAAAAAAAATTATTAAGGGGTTGTTTGTGGCGCTAAAATAAGATATGATGTATGGATTTTATATGTCACTGCGGTTCATACGTATGTATTTTGGGTCTTTATTGTGCGGAATTAAGTTCAATTCTACATATTTTTTTTCTTTTAATAAACTATGGACTATAATTTGCTATATTCTTCTTCTTTTTTTTTTTTTTTTTTAAGTACACATAGACTAGGAGTTTTAGAAAATGAGGCTTATACGATTTACTTTTGCATCGTGCATTTCAATTTTTTTTAAAAAAAATTAAACAATCATTTCATAAATTTGTGAATGTAACATTTCTAGTTAAGTTGGACAAAATTATATTAGAACAAAACAATTTTGGAATTATATTGCAAGTGAAATATCTTCAAAATGTAATTGTGCTATAATGACCCTTTTAATATCATGCTACATAGTTGACACAAAAAGATATGTAATAAAAGTCACATTTTTCAGCCCAGTTATATGATATGTGCCAACAAATGACCAAGTCCACCTATACAATGAAAATTACATAAATAGATGATAGATACATTGGATAACTTCCTGTTACCTCCCATAGTATTTTATAGTAATTTAATAAAATTACTTTTATCATATAAGAAAACAAACAAACTTGCATGTAAAAACACTTAAAAAAAAAATTGTCAAACACACAAGTGTTTTATTTTAAAAGAATTTTATCAAAAGTGTTGAAATAAAAATAACTCAACTAGAAACGTCAGAGGCATAAATTTGTAAAATGATTGTCTAAATTAAAAAAAAATAAAATGCATGATCCAAAAATAAAACTTGAACTCCATTTCTCCCAGACTACTAACAATACACATGTGCTTGGAAAACAATAAAATAAAATGCAATTTATAGTTTATTAAAAAATATATATATATATATATGTATATGTAAAATTATTAGGAAAAAAAAATCAAACAAAAATGATTATCTTAAAAACATATTATTTATGAAAAAACCTGGACCAAATATCTTGATCATGTATGAATTCAACACCTAAAACACAAATATGTGAAATTTAGACATATAAATTCAATTCAGCGTGTCAAACTAACTACACGTGTTAAGGTTAAGTTGTTCCTCTACAAATGTAAATAAATTAAGCTACCTAATAATGATCAATAAGTGATTGTTTTCACTGTATTTTGATTTGAATGCTAAGTTAAAACAATAAAAAATGGATACATCACAAGACAAGGGCAGCCAACACCTTGAACGTCCACTGCACCCACATGTGTTACATCAAAACCCACCATCCAATCCAATCTCTTCTAATTAAACTCTTCATTTTACAATCCATTATAATCTCGAGATCTCGTCTATGATTCAGCATTTTCTCAAGAGAAAATTTCAAGTGCCACGAGAGAAAAACAAAAAACTAAAGAGAATTGTGAGGTCTGCAAGTAAGGATGGGAGGAACCAAATGTTGATGGTTGTATCGTGGATGAACTATAGGCTTCAAAGTAAAGTAAAAATTGACACGATCTCAGTACTAAATCGTAATTATCATTGTCTTTCAAAGTTTACACAACTTTCAATATCGAACATGCAGTAGTCGAAAAAAGTAATAGAATAAAAAAAATTTGTTCAGAGAAAATCAAAATGAATGGAAAATAGAGAGGAAATATTAGATTTGTAACGACTAAACGTATTAAAATGTTATAGAAAAATTCGAAATCATTGTCCTCGATTTATAGAAAAATTGTCTAGATCTAAAATTAATTTTAAATTTGTAATAATTAAGCGTATTAAAACTTTTGTTTATTGCACTAGTGACAGTAGCATAATTCATAAAACTTTATTCACAAAAGAATAAAAGTCGTTTGGTGGGGATGGGTCTCTACGTCCTTTGCGTCGGCATATATAAATCATAGTGTGAACATATTTGGTAACGAGTGTATATAAGTCATTTAGTTTTAACTTTTTCAACCAAAAAAAAAAAACATAAAATAAAAAAAATCATTTATAAAAGTTCAAAAAATTAAATAAACATAAAAATTCATATAACTTAAGCATATCTTAACAAAAACCTTCTATACAGGCAAATACAAAATAGAACTGACGTACACAATTAATTAGAAAATCAAACGACGAACAAATTAACATGAGGGTTTTTAGATCTTGTTTTGGTACATATATTTTTAGGTTTATTTTATTTTGATAAACTGACTTTTAAAACTCTCCATTTTAGCTTATGATTCTGTTTCTGTTTTCACACTTTTAAAATATCTATTTTTGCAATTAAACAATTATATAACTTTGAGTATTCACACTTTTAAAATATTTATTTTTGCAATTAAACAATTATATAACTTTGAGTATGTACTGACATGGGCATATAGTTCAACACAACTTATACAAAACAAACGTACATTATTGTTTAGGAGGTAAGAGATTCAAATTCTCTTTTTCACAGTTGCGTACTTAAAGTAATTGAAACAGTTGCAAATATAGTAATAAAGTCTAAAATATTTATAAATATAGTACAAGACAAAAGAATTTACGATTTGTTAATATAGCAAAATTTAGATTATGCTTTTAAAGTCTATTAGTGATATGGTATATCATTAATGAATTTTGCTATATTTTGAATCTTTTAAAATGTTGTTATATACTTAATTATTGTGTCTAAAAAGTGCTATTTAGCGCAACCCAAAAAAATCAAGTATGCATATTAGTTATACGCTAAATACAAGCTAAGCATGATTTTAAGTCAAATAAGTTACCTACGAGTATTGAGAAAAATATATTCAAGATAAAAATAAGTAATATATATATATATATATATATATATATATATATATATATATATATATATATATATAAGAAATTATTTTAAATAACAAAACTGCTAAAAATAATTACAAATAATAGTAAAAAATTACAGTCTACAATAGACTGCAATAGTCTACTATATGTGTCTATCGTACCATAAATAGACATAGATGGTAGTTTATCGCAGTTTGTCGCATATAAAACAATAAAATTTTGCTATATTTATAGTATTTTTGTTTATTTTTGTATATGTGAAGAGGACTAAGATACAGGTTTTAAAAATTTGAAAACCAAAATAAAACATGCTTAAAATTGACGAAGATATAAGATTTAAAGCTAGTTGCCATCTTATGTTTTGGTGCTTTCTCTTTTTGGGAAGCATCTTGGGGGTAGGTTGAGCAGTTGGAGACTTGGGGTGGGTCTTGTAGGATCATGTTGGTGATAACGTTATGGTTGGATGCAGGATGCAGACACATCTTTGAATAGTAAATCTTATTCGAATGAAAATGTGGGATTGAATCCTCTTCTCCTATTAACGATTGAATACGATAGTCTTGGTGCAATCCAAATTCTTGAGAACTAAGGACTATGAATATTTCCATGGTTAAGACGGTTTCAAACGAGGTTCTCAATCTGTCATCTGAGACATTCTCAGAAGAAGGTTGCTGGTGACCTTACTTGGAAGAGGAGAGTTAAACCTTAGTTTAACAAATAATTGAAAATAAAAGTTCTGCGCTAATCTATTTTGTTTGTTGGGGCGGAGGGAAAGAAAGAAAAATAAAAGTAATAATAAAGAAGGAAAAAACTGGAATAAAGAAAAAAAAGACAAAGGACAGAAATGGTATTTTCTCCATCATCCATTATTATGTCGATTGTCATATCAAGTCATGTCATGTATGCGGGCTATGTTATGTTATGCTGATACGGCATCAGCAGTATGATGACCACGACCATCACCTTATATAAAATTAATATTCCCAAAAACTCAAAAAATAAAATAAAATAATATTATCAAAAAAAAAAAAAGATTTAAAAACCGAGACGCATGCAAGAGACCTCATCATGGTGTCCTCTGAGCCCCCACGCAAGCCCCCCCCCCCTCGTTCCGCCTTTTGTATTTTTCAAGCATCCTTCTTCGCGCCTCTCATTATTTTAATACCCCCAATATTTCCACTCATTTACGTTTTTGCCACTCTCCCTTTCAACTTTTTCCCTCTTTGTTTTAACGACTGTTCTCGTTCATATTCGACTATGGACCAAAACACCCTTCAAGAAGTTAATATTGTGTATAATGGTAATTGCATTTTTCTTTTTCTTTTCAAATTTAATAAGTTGAAATTTACTTTTATGTCTATTATTTATTAAATTAGCGGAATATAAAATAATATGTCAAATTTGAAGTCTGAAGCTAAAAGTTTTCTACATTTCACAAGCCTCCGTTACTTACCCAACGTCTTAAAGACTTATGAATTTTCAACTATATATTTAATAAATAATTGAGATATTTAATCTTTTTTAAGAAATAATTAATATATTAGATTTCAAATTTATATTTATGTTTAATAACACTGTTTGTCAAGTCTATAAGACTAGAACATTGTTCACGAATCAATTTGAACCAAAAAAATATTACTGCAAATGAAATGGTTGTTAAAACTAACCATTTAAGCAATGATAGGAAGTAATTCTTTTTCATTAAAATATATATTGGCAGAAGCTAAGTTTCCGAACATTTAAATTTGTCTTTACTTACTTTAAAAAAATTTTTTGTCTTTACTTAATCATCAAACTTAAAAAAAAAAAAACATCAATTGGATTTATGAAATTACAGTTTTGTATACTACGAATTTTAT
This sequence comes from Citrullus colocynthis, assembly GCA_031780015.1. Taxonomy (NCBI): domain Eukaryota; kingdom Viridiplantae; phylum Streptophyta; class Magnoliopsida; order Cucurbitales; family Cucurbitaceae; genus Citrullus; species Citrullus colocynthis. Next base: position 3,465,996 of record QLSR01000165.1, on the reverse strand, counting down.
AAAATGTCTAATTTTAGCTTTCAATTTTGTGTCTAACAAGTCATTAATTCAATTTTGTGTTTAATAAAATATTTCACACATCCAACATTTATCAAAATTTAAGACCTTATAGAACGTAAAATTAATAATTTAGAATCTTATTAACTATTCAACTTCATATCAAATAAATTAGCTGATTTTAAAAGCTTATGACTATTAGATAAAAAAAATGGAAAGTTTATTTTTAGAGTTAAAAAAAAATATAGGTTAAAAATACCATTTTGATTCCCTATATGTTGAAGCTTGTTCAATTTTAGTATTTATATTTTTATTGTCTAATTTTAGTTTCTATACTTCCAATAAATCTTAAATTTAATCTTAATGCTAATTTATTGTTGGTTTTTATTTATTTATTTTTGTTATCCGTAGCATTGTTACTATAAAATTTAACAGGGATGTTTTCAAACATCTATTGCGGTTTATCACAGATGAAAAGTAAAATTTTGTTATATTTGTAATTTGATATTCTTTCTATTCATAATAATTTTTTAATTTAAAAATACATTTGCATATTTTATTTTTTTATATAAAAATTATTATTATTATTATTATTTAATTTGGTAAAAATTAAATTTGAGTGACTGACTAAAATTAAACAGTATTCAAATTATGAAAACCAAATTGGTATTTTAACAAAAGATATTTGGTTAACCGCAGATAGGAACATAGACCGGTTACGGGCATTTTGGTCATTGCGCGGCATCTAAATATAGTCTTCTTTTGGAAAAAAAAAATTAAAAAAAAAAAAAAAAACATGCTTCATTTCCCCCTGCACAGTGGAGGGAAAGACTAAACTCGTTTCGAGCAGAGCCGAAAGTGACGAACCAATGGAAGCTCAGAGGTGAAACAAAATCCGCATGAAAACCAACAAAAAAAATATTAACAGTAGCTCTCAATAAAAGTACTCTCTCTCTCTCTCTCTCTCTCTCTCTCTCTCTCTCTCTGGTTTCCACTGCTCTTCTTTCATTAAACCATACAAAGCTGAACCGTATGCTGTAGAAATCAGGTTCCACTCAGACCTCAAATCCATTCCTGTAGCTACCCGCTTACCCTTTTTCTTTTTCTCTTATCAATACGGCTTCTATGGCGTTCGTTTTGAGTTTACTTGGTTCGTTCTGAATCCCCACAAGATGTTTTGGAGATTCGGTGTGGTTCTAGTCAACCAGCACCATGAGGATCGGCGACACATGGCGATTTCCGAGGCCTAAATGGGAGATCGTTTTGAGTATTACGTTGTTAGTCTTGGGGTTTGTAGATTCTGATTGATTTTGGTGGACTTTTTGAGCGATGATGATACTGAATCTTTGGTGGAAATTGAAGAGTTAGCTTAATGGAGTATTTGGGTTTGAATCAGTTTGTTTTCCCGTGTTTATTTAGGGTTTTGTTAGTGATTTCTATGCTCTGGGAATTCAGATCGTTGTTAATTTTCTGAAGTTCAAGCTTGGGTTTGAAGCTCTGATCTCGATAGATTAACTTATTCTTGTGTTTGGCGCTTGTCTCACTTTGACTTTACAAGGATAAGTGCCTTGCTGTTCTGGATATCGTGATCGTTACTGGGATTTTGCAGCTAGTGGAATAGCCATTACTGTTACTGGGATTTTGCAGGAGGGTTGTAGATTGTGATAAAGTTGCGTGTGTGTTTGTTTCTCTTTTTGGGCTGTGCAAGAATTGCTCAAACTTTTGCCCAATTTAGCAAAGAGGATTAGTTCTGCTTCCATCGACTTCGTCAGAATTTCGAGGTAGAAATTTAAAATGGCTATGTCCTGCAAGGATGGTAACAAACATGGTATCGACAACGGCAAATACGTTCGGTACACACCGGAGCAGGTTGAAGCCCTCGAGCGGCTTTATCACGAATGTCCAAAACCCAGTTCCATTCGTCGTCAGCAGCTTATCAGAGAGTGCCCCATTCTCTCTAACATCGAGCCTAAGCAAATCAAAGTCTGGTTTCAGAATAGAAGGTATTCTTAGCTTAATTGAACTATTTTTTACTTCACCTTAAAAGTTCGATTCAGTTGCTACTTTTTTTTTTATTTTTTATTTTATTTTATGATTGTGGGTTTTTTTTTTTCTTTTAAGGTTTTCCCTTTCCTTGTGTGCTTTAAATTGTATTTTTTATTTATTTCATATAGCTACGTCTTGTATGATAATTTCAACTTTGCTTTCTTCCATTTTTGGGTTACAATAATAAACCCATTTGATAATGCGGAAGTAGATTTTGAAAAAGATGAAAACCGGTTAGTTAGATGAAAACCATGTATAGCTATTCTTACAATAGTACATTTGTTAATGTTTTCTTCTTCAGATGTCGTGAAAAACAGAGGAAAGAGGCGTCGCGGCTACAAGCTGTGAACAGAAAGCTTACGGCCATGAATAAGCTTTTAATGGAGGAGAATGATAGGCTGCAGAAGCAGGTTTCGCAGTTGGTGTATGAGAATGGCTATTTCCGCCAGCATACTCAGAGTGTGAGTTTTGCAGTGGGCTGTTATAATAATAATTTTTTCTCCATTTCCAATTACTGATTTCGGGGTTTCCTGGCAAGAATGAGACACCATTGTTGATGATAAATTTCTCTGTTTATTTATTTTATTGTTGAGTAACACTAAGAATTGATTTGTGATGGAATTTCTGCAGACGACGCTTGGAGCTAAAGATACAAGTTGTGAACCGGTAGTAACAAGCGGTCAACACAATTTGACGTCTCAGCATCCTCCAAGGGATGCTAGCCCTGCAGGGTTAGTGGGCACTTGGTTGATGGGTCCTTTTCTAATATCGTAATCTGTGACAACATTGCTCTCCGTGTATGCAGATGATTAATTTATTTTCCGTATCTTTTCAGACTTTTGTCCATTGCAGAAGAGACTTTAACAGAGTTTCTTTCAAAGGCCACTGGAACTGCCGTGGAGTGGGTCCAAATGCCTGGAATGAAGGTGTCGCTTTGCCCTCCTTTCTATTAAATGTTAGATTATGCTTGTCTGACAATTGATTTCGTTATGCTAATATACGGTCAGTAAATAGTTTAATTTTACTGCAAATTCATTCAGTTTTTTGCAATATCACATTCCCAAATGTCAGGCTCCTTTTATCATTACTTTTATTTTCTTTTGTTTGTTTTTATTATTTTCTTTATTTCTTCAATTTTCGTTTCTCTTCCTTATTTTAGGTGTAGCATGGTTTTGTTTTTTAAACAACTTTCTAAATTAGAATGGGGTAAATTGTTTTCTCTGAATGGGATAAAGATCACCTTTTTAAGTACTTTTCTTGTTTCTCCCTTGTATAGCCTGGTCCGGATTCCATTGGAATCGTTGCTATTTCTCATGGTTGCCCTGGTGTGGCTGCACGTGCCTGCGGCCTGGTGGGTCTAGAACCTACTAGAGTAAGTGTCATGACTATTAAATTTGAGTCAACATTCAAGTTTAGGCTTATGAGACTACAACAAACGACTAATATAACTTTTCAGGTTGCTGAAATCCTCAAGGATCAGCCATCGTGGTTTCGCGATTGCCGAGCTGTGGATGTTCTAAATGTGCTGCCAACAGCTAATGGTGGAACCATTGAGCTGCTTTATATGCAGGTTACTGCTTATTTCTAAATGACTTTCATGCCCCTCCTTGGCTCTCAAGCATCTCCGTCACTCTGACATCTATCCACTCCCTGGTTTTGTAGCTCTATGCGCCTACAACATTGGCGCCTGCACGGGACTTCTGGTTGTTGCGCTACACTTCTGTATTGGAAGATGGTAGCCTTGTGGTATGCTATTTTTGGATTGTTATGATACAGCTTGCTTTCAAGTTTCTACTACATTATTCATGTGGGCTGGTTGTCTAAAATCTCTGGTGTTTCGGTGTACAATATACATAGATCTGTGAGAGATCACTTAAGAACACTCAGAATGGTCCAACCATGCCTCCAGTGCAGCATTTTGTTAGAGCAGAGATGCTGCCGAGTGGATATCTGATAAGACCATGTGAAGGAGGTGGTTCTATCATTCATATCGTTGATCATATGGATCTGGAGGTAGAAGATATACTTGTACTGTTTTCTTCTTTTCTCTATCAGATCATCTCTTTAGTTCTACATGGCAAATATTAATTTGAGTATACTCGATTCATTATTTAGCCATGGAGTGTTCCAGAAGTATTGCGCCCACTGTATGAATCATCCACTGTTCTTGCTCAAAAGATGACTATGGCGGTAAGATAATTTATGGACATTGCTGTAGGATTGAAAGGGCAGAATGTGCTCATTACTTTCTTAAGCTGGGAAGAATTCAGTGACGAGTTATTTAATTTTTAGCTTATTTGAATTGCCTCATATATTCATACTTTGGTTTTCTCATGTTTTTTGCAGGCTCTTCGCCAGTTGAGGCAGATAGCTCATGAAGTTTCACAGTCAAATGTAACAGGCTGGGGTAGACGCCCTGCAGCCTTACGTTCACTTGGTCAGAGGCTTACCCGGTTAGCATACAACAATTGACTCGCTTTATCTGCTTTAATTATGTAGCTTTGATGATTGTTTTAATGCTGGGAATATCTTGTAGGGGTTTTAACGAGGCACTTAATGGGTTTAACGACGAAGGGTGGTCTGTGATGGGAAATGATGGAATGGATGACGTAACTATTCTCGTAAATTCATCTCCCGACAAGCTAATGGGATTGAACATTTCATTTGCAAATGGATTTTCTGCCATCAGTAATGCAGTTCTATGTGCTAGAGCATCGATGCTGTTGCAGGTAAAGTTGTGAGTGCACACTTTTTTTCTTTTTGCTTCCTTGCTTAATAAAACGACAGGAAGTGTTCCTGTGAAGTATCGCTCTTGAATATAATCTTCATCTTCACTTCCAGGCAGAAGTTTATTTGCTGTTAATTTCATTCTTTCTTATAACTCTTTCAGACGTATATATTCCATAGCACTCATCGGAAATTGAATAGTTTTAAATTCTTATGCAATAGATAATTGCTTCAAAGAATTTCCTTTTCAATCATAATGGCAAATTTTTATGTTACTGCAAATTGTCTGTTTCACCTCAATTTGGCCACTGCAGAATGTGCCTCCTGCAATTCTGCTGAGGTTTCTGCGGGAGCACAGGTCAGAATGGGCAGACAACAATATTGATGCTTATTCAGCTGCTGCTGTTAAGGTTGGCCCATGGAGCTTACCAGGGTCTAGAGTTGGAAGCTTTGGGAATCAAGTGATACTTCCTCTGGCTCATACCATTGAGCATGAAGAGGTGAGTGAACATATTGCAATGAATTATTTCTTTTAAGGCCATTGGCCTCTTTCTTGCAGTTAATAACACCAAATACATTATTCTGACCTCAGTTTCTAGAAGTGATTAAACTGGAAGGCATTAGCCATACTCCGGAAGATGCAATGATGCCTAGAGAAATGTTTCTACTGCAAGTAAGTAATACTTAAGCAGGTTGCTCTCCTCATTTAATAGCTTTTTGAAGCTTATGCTTTTAATTGTAATCTCTGGCAAGGTTGGTAACTTTGCGCATGACTAAAGCCCAAGTTTTACGTAAAATGTGTAAATAAAACTATAAAATTGGACAATAACATATCAGGTCATTTGTTCTTCAAGAATGAGTTTTGATCTAACATCTTTGTGTCGTTCTGCCACTTTCTTTTCAACATTATGGTGACCATCTTACGACCACACCTGATTTTATTTTATTTTATTTATCTTTTTTGAATCATATCATTCTCCAAATCATTGGGGACGGTTACAAGCTCTGGTACAGTGTTGTAGGATGAGCATTGTGTTTTGAAATTATACTAGTTCTAGGTCCTTATCTTTGTTTTCTGTTCTCCTAGCTCTGCAGTGGAATGGATGAAAATGCTATTGGCACTTGTGCTGAACTAATCTTTGCTCCAATTGATGCCTCTTTTGCTGATGACGCGCCTCTTTTACCGTCAGGGTTTCGAATCATACCACTTGATTCCGGAAAGGTTGGTGCAATTAAATCATTATAAAATTATTCCTTCTCTTGGCTGGGTTCCTTGGGATTACTTTACTTCTTTTCCTCTAGTTAAGTGCGGTTTATTAGCAAATCAAAGAAAAGGTAGGGTGTTGTGCAATATAGGATTTGAGATCTCCTTCCTTCTATTATTATTATTATTATTATATTAGTGACAAAATGTTTCAGGAAGCATCCAGCCCAAATCGCACACTCGATCTTGCTTCTGCTCTTGAAATTGGCCCTGCTGGAAATAGAGCACCAAACGACTCTGTAAATTCTGGCTGTACAAGGTCTGTAATGACGATTGCATTTGAGTTTGCATTTGAGAGCCATATGCAAGAACATGTGGCTTCGATGGCTCGACAATATGTACGTAGTATTATATCATCTGTTCAGAGGGTTGCATTAGCTCTCTCACCTTCTCATTTAAGTTCACATGCTGGACTACGATCTCCACTTGGTACTCCTGAAGCACAGACACTTGCTCGTTGGATCTGCAACAGTTACAGGTATAATTTATGTTCTTATACGTTTCTCCAGTCTCATGTCTGGCTAAAGAGATCCTCTTTTTCATTTTGCTATGGGAGTGACATTCGTTTTTTTTCATCTAATGATCAAGTTCAAGAAAATATCATTCTTCCTCGACCTGTGAATTCCGAAGTTTAGATTTGCTTTAAGGAAAACTTCAAAGATGTGATTTGTTGGTTTGGGTGCTTAAATCTTGCCTACAGGTGCTACTTGGGGGTGGAGCTGTTAAAATCTGGAAATGAAGGAGGGGAGCTTGTCCTGAAAACATTGTGGCATCATTCGGATGCAATCATGTGCTGCTCTCTAAAGGTGTGTATATTGTATCGAAACATCGTACAAAAATAAGTTTTACATCGACTAAATGGCAGGATAAGAACAGCTTTGAAATGTCAGGAAACTGTTAGTGTCCAACTAATATGCCTTTAGAGTTTCATTGATCTTAAAGAAGTTATTTTCCGAACAGAAAGGAAGGAAAAAAACTCATATGGTTTTATCCTTTAACAAATGTGCTATGACTTTCGGTTCTTTTGTTCTAGCGCTTCCTGCAATCGAACATTGAACTGCTTGTTATATTAATCCATTTCAATTCTTACTTAAGGTCTCTTTTGTCTTATCTTGTACTCATATTTATGTGCAGTGCTGAATTTTATAACTTTTGTAGTCTATGCAGGCACTGCCAGTGTTCACCTTTGCAAATCAGGCAGGCCTCGACATGCTTGAGACAACCTTAGTCGCACTACAAGATATAACTTTGGAAAAGATATTCGACGACCATGGAAAAAAGACGCTCTGCTCAGAATTTCCACAGATAATGCAACAGGTCCACCTGTTACCAAGCGTTTTACAATGAGAATTTATATATATCATAAAAGATGAGCATCTTGAAGTCGCTAACGATACATTTGTTTTCTTAGGGATTTGCTTGTCTTCAAGGAGGCATATGCCTTTCGAGCATGGGCCGACCTGTCTCGTATGAAAGAGCTGTGGCTTGGAAGGTGCTGAATGATGAAGAAAATGCACACTGCATCTGCTTTATGTTTGTGAACTGGTCCTTTGTCTGATGCTAAGGTTCCCCCACAAGTGAAGTTAAAAACTTATTTAATGTTAGATTTCCTTGATTAGTTTTTTTGGTTATGTAAACTTTGGATGTCAGTAAGAGAGAGAGAGAGAGAGACAGACTGAGTTGGGCTGCCCCTTCGGTACTCTCAAATCTTTGTTCATCTATGTACTTAATGTGCTTAGTTTTCTTAGTTAATTGCAGTGCCCCATTTGACAACAGTAAACAAAAAGATCACACACAGTTCAACTGTAGATAAACAATGAAAGTTACAAATTAGGCCTTAAAAAGACCATTATTGAAGAGTCATTAATAATAACAAATTTTTATTTGAACAAGCTTAACATAGATACAAGCTGTCAATAGGTTAGAAATGAAGATGGCAAAGAGCTGAATATGAATAGTTTCTCTTCTGGTAGCCAGATCTTCACATCCAACCATTAGTTAATGCATATCAAACCAAATAGCTACATCATAAAACAAATACCAACTTCAAGGTACTCTTTTACTGCAGAAAAAAGAAAGAAAGAAAAAAAAAACCCATGAAAGGGAAGCAAAAATATAAAGAAGCCCACCTAGAAAAAAATTACCGTTCAAACCAGGTGATGTAACTAGGTGTTGAAGAAGATTCAAAAGACAGCAACTGAAGTTAACTGAAATTTAGTAAAGGTTAAGATGGGAAATAGGAATGGAGGAAATAAAGGATAGTTAAAGTGGCTAAAATTAGAAGATCTCAGGCAAAATATGAATTAGTTTTGCAGTTTGAGATTGTTAAGATCCTCTGATCTAATGATGGCTGGAATGCAGCTTGAACTCCTAGCAATCCCACCCTTCTTTTGAACTGCAGCTTTGTCTCTAGGACTCAAAGACTTAGCCCTAAAACCATCTCTCCCATCCATCCTACTCTTCTTCAACATCTCTCTCATTGCCTCAGCTTGAAACAACACAGGATAAGCCCTCCCCAGTTTGTTAAACCTTACACAGGCGCTCATGTGCGAGTTCAACGCTGCCTCTTTGCTCCCTCCATGCTTCTCCACTTCGCCTTCCACGGCCTCGGCGCAGAGCCCGCATATCCACTTCCCAAGGAACTTGTCTCGCATTCGATCGATGTACTCTTGTGTGTACTCCTCGCACATTCCACAACATTCACAACGTGCATCCTCAATCTCAGATATCGGTGGAAGTGCACCTTGTTTGGTATCTGATGTTATCGCCAACTCCTTCCCCAATTCCATTGATATATCTGAGATTGTTCTTTGGAGGCCATTGGATGAAAGCCTTGGTGGCTTTGAGAAGTTGTTGCTCCTTGAAATAGCCTCTCCATGAGGTGCCATTTGACAAATGACAAATGAAAGGAAATGTTTGGTTTTTTTGAAAGAACTTGAACACTTGACTTAGGTTTTTGGGTGTTGATTGAAATAAGGAACTCTAATGGTTGTAGAAGCTAAGTGAGGGGCTTTAGTGTTATTTATAATAGTTGGAGTTGAGTATGAAGAAAGGAGCTTTGTGGATGAAAGTAAGACTCACATGTCAGTTACCAAAATTTACGTGAAGAGTCATGAACATGCACAAATCTTCGAGAGATTGATGTCTAGTTGCTTACTTTTTTGCTTGCTTTAAATAAACTTGTAAAGGAAACAATTTTCATACAACGAAAACTCTCGTATATTCAATTTATTAAGGATATTGTCTATTTTAAGTTTGAATCAATAAATTCACGTCTTCGTTGCTTCTACATTTTGTAATCGAGCACTTTCTAATTATTCTATTGAATGATATATTATTGAACTAATTGGTCCAAATAATTTTTCAATGTCTTCACTAGTTTTTGTTTCACGTTAATGTGAGCATGATTTGATTAATGTTAGAAGTATGAATTCTCATTTCAATCCATGATTCTAAATAATAAGAATAATTTTTATTTTGAGTATGGCCATTCAAATCCTTATATTTGTAGAATAGTTTTAATTGCATTAATTTGCATTTCAGTTTTAAATTCTAAAATAAAAGTTCTTACTAACCATAATATGTACTTATAAATTAAACCTACCAACACTATCTTTTTTTCTTTTTTGTAATTAATGCTGGACTTTGGGTCACATCATTAACATGCAATGCATATATGAATGGAAGATAAATAGAAAGGAAAATAGAAGATGCATATTCTTGGTTAACATTCATCTCAACTTGGTTTTCAGTAAAATTTTACTTTTCTTTCTGTTGAAGTATCACAAGCCTCACCCTTTAAGTCATGTTTTCACAATGAAGTTGCTTTTGGGAATTAGTTGATCAATTAATGCAGTGTTGCCACTCATTTTAATTTCAAACACACACATATATGTGTGGGGAAACCAAGTACAATAGAAAATTAATTTTTAATACAATATAAAACAATTTTCATATTCTTATGTCAGCTTGCTTTTAAAAATAGTATAGAATTTACTCCTATTAGAAAAAGGAGAACTTGCAAAAGGAGCAAAACACAATACATCAGTTAGGTCTATTGTTCCGACTTATTATTTTTGCAAAAATGGTAAAAAAAATAAACATAGCCCGCGTGATACACCTAATACACTTGATACACGTGTGTGATACATCTGATAAGCTTGATACACCTAATACGCTTGATACACTTGATACACATGATATATTTGATACACTTGATACACTACTGTCTTAGGCCTGATACACTCTTGGCTTCAAGTATCTATGGATTGATGTTTGATATACTCTGTCTATTTACTGCTCAATTTTCTAAAATTTTTTATTTCATTCCTGTGTTGTTACTTTCCTCTCCCCAACTAATTTAAAAGAAAGAAAGAAAATTTCAACCAATTTATTTGAAGTAAGTACAAAATTTTTCAACCAATTAATTTTTTTAAAAAAAATGTACTTCAGTTGATGATATGTTGATGTTGAAATATAGTACTGATATATTGTTAATATACTACTAATGAACTTTATCGAAATTATGTTGATATGCTTTATAATGATATATTCATTTATACTGTTGAATATACTGTTGATATTTATAATGATACTACTAATAAATTTAATTGATATATCGTTGATATACTTTATAATGATACAATCATTTATATTGCTAATACATTTGATTAACATACTGTAGATTACTTTATAATGATACACATGTTTATATTGTCATTAAAACAGATTCTGGGAACCAAATTAAGTTGAATTTGGAGCAAATTTGTGAAGAACACATAGTTTTGGAGAGTTTGGAGTAGGTGAGAACTTTCAGCAAAATTCACTCAAATCACCAGTCCTTTTTCCAAAATTTCTTCTTTTATTTAAAGAAGAAACCATGTAAATTAGCTTTACATGTTGATTGACACCAAACATGGTGAATAAGATGGTGAAATTGAAAGTGGAAGTAGAGGTTGAAGATGAGGTCTACACCTCCTACTTCAACATGCAAAGTGGGAAATTCCTAAAATCCAATTTCTCAAATTGGATTTTAATTTCCAAATTTAAAATTATTTTCCAAAAATTAATTTTAAATAACATTAAATTAATAAAAAAATAATTATATTAAAACAATAATTTTTTCACTTTTTCCGACAATTTCAAATTCGATGAATCTCTATTCATCCAAAAACTATGTAAATCACATGTAAATATTACCAACTCTCCAATTTTGTCTAATTCACAATCAAACGAACAAATTGTAATTTTTTTCTTCTTAATCAAATTCGAACGTTTCAAATTCTTTCAACATATTGTTCTATGGTTCATTCCATGAGCTAACAAGGGGGCCTAATGGACCTACAGATCATGTTCTTCAACAATCCAAAATTAACTGACTAAACTATTTAACCTAGTTAATTAACATTTGTTAACTACCGGGATACTCCACTAAAGGCCAGGAGCTGCACTTTCCTCGCTGTAGATATATTTCTGTCCACTCAATATAACCATAATAAGTAAGTCGATCCTTCACAAGTTGTTCATAATTATAGCTAGGTCAAAATTATCACTTTACCCCTGTAATTACATCTCGTTCCTTAAGTCCCACTAATCCTCTAATGAACAATTGGTTTGTGGTCCAACCACCAAATCTAGTCTCTCTTGAGTCAATGAGAGGGTGGAGCCCCTTGTTCAAGTCCTGGAGTTAGTACTTAAGGGAATAACTTTTCTAAGGGACACTCTCATCCATGAAGATTAAAGGATAATCTCAAACATACAGGAGTTCATAGTTAGCTCAAGATTAAGATCAAGTTACCTAGGTCATCAGGTTGTAATAATTAGTTTTAACAGTAAACGATGTTAATGAAGTAAAAGTGATTATTTCACAGTCCGGTCTTATACAAATTTATTGCATAGAATGTCCCCACTCCCATGTCTTTACATGAACGATATAGGATCACAACGTTTGTATCAAATACAAAGTGGGTCACATCCACTGTTTTGACTATTACCTAAACTTGATCCACTTTTATGTCTACACATAAAGTCTAAGTATTCAACCTATAGCTAGGGGTTCTTAGTTTATTGGATTTAATAAATGCAATTCACATATTCAATAACAACTTTACTGAATAAATCTCGATAACTACTTTATTAAGAATAAGCTCCAAAATTTATAAACTACAAGTTTTAAGACATAAAATCCAACAGTCAATACACTTGATTGATATATTGTTGTTATATTTTATAATGTTACATTCGTTTATACTATTGATATACACTTGATTGATATATTGTTGTTATACTTTATAATGTTACATTCGTTTAAACTATTGATATACACTTGATTGATATATTGTTGTTACAACAACTTGATTGATATATTGTTGTTATACTTTATAATGTTACATTCGTTTAAACTATTGATATACACTTGATTGACATACTGTTGATATACTTTATAATGATAACCATGTTTATACTGTTGATACATTTGACTGATATATTGCATAATGATACAGACATTGATTGATACTAAGTACTTGATGATTGCTATATGATACTATTTACCTTATGGGCACTAAACCCAAATTTTTCAGGCTACCCAAAAAGATGATGCCCATAGTAGAATTGGTGACCACTAATAATCATCTGAAAAAGATGATGTCTCTACCAAGAGTCACATACTATTGCAAATTATAATTGATGATAAACTTGGAGCACAAGTTACTCGTAGTTCAACTCTTGTAAAAAAAATGGAAGCAAATTATTTTTAGAAAAAAAGTATGAAAAAACGATGCAACAAAAAAGGAAAGAAATAGGGAGAGAGAAATTATTTATAAAAAAAAAAGTTTTTAAAAAATTGCTGCAAGAAAAAAAATTAAAAGATAAGAAGAAAATATAATAAATTAAAACACAATAAATAAAGTTCAAATCCAGTTTTGTTCTTAGGAGTTTTTTATAAAAAAAATTCAAAAAAGAAAAAGAACTAAAAGGAGGCATAGTACGACGAAAAAGAAAAAAAAAGAAAAAAATAGAACAATTCAAGTTTTTATTGAAGTTTTTAAAGAAGAAAGTATATTGAAATTGTTATAGAAGTGATTTTGAAAAAATAAATATATTTATATATATAACAAAATTTAGTGCGAACTTCCGAAATACTAAAGATTTTTTAAGGAATTTTTATTTATTTATTATATAAGATGCAAATATTCATGTATTAAAAAAAATTAGAAAGTTGTTGATTTCGTTAAATTGTGTCTGCAAATTGCATTTAACTTCTTTTGCTTAATGCTTCTAGTACAGTATTCCTCCTGAACGCATGATATTTTTTTTAAATTGAGTTACTGTTGGAGAGTTGTGTGGTCGGAGCTCGAAATGTGTTTAAGATATGTGCTTGTGTTTTACTAATGTCTTATATTGTGTCTTAACATCTGCCGTGTCATTGGAAATTTTTTGTGAATATTTTATTTTCATATTTGACAATATTGTGCAAATTTATTCGGCCCGATATTTTTTCCTTTTTGGATCCATTGTCTACCACTCCGATTACTTCTATGGTTGTCTTTTATTGGACTTCTCTTCATAAAAGGTGTATTTTCTTGGGTTGATGATTTCAGTATTGTGTGAAGATAGTGTTTGAATGTGGCCGAATACTTTAATGTGAAAAGTTTCTTTTTTTTTCTCATCTTTCCGCTATGCATCTGTAACACATTGTGAGAGTGAATTCAGAAGAACACAATTGTCTTGAGGGAATCCTAAAGAGTTCTCATTGCTTAGGGAGACCTAAGCTTACAAGTGAAGGGAGTTCACTGAGATTTGGGAGAAATAATCAAATGGAGAAGTTTCTCACTTACACTATTGGAAACTGAAGTGCACCTACATTAGTATTGTCAAACCTGGGGGGAGCCTAAGTATAAAGAGAAGGAGACTCACATCTAGGAGAGCTTAGGTGGTTACTGTGCTAAGCCTGGTTAGAGTCACTGTAGAAGTTGTTACTTTACAGATAAGTAATTTGTTGTAATTGCTTAACATCTCAATATTAGTGGATTATCTTTCTTAGGCATACTGCCCCTTAAATGTAAGTGTTGTATTACTAAATTGGGTTAGCAACTTCTGAGTCTAGTTTTTTTTTTTTTTTTCGATTGCTTTATTTCCCTTGATGTTCAATTAGTTGTTTGTATTATTTGCTTAACATCTAAGTGGGTTAAGTCACCTTATTATTATTTCAATTATAATTGTGGTATTTAATCTTATAAAATCGTATCTATTTAGCGTCCATATTTTTTTAAAAAAATATTGATAATTCATGAATATTAATGTCTAAACTTTCCCTCATCTGTCTACCTTGTCTACTTGTTAACTCAATTATAGCATGGAAGAAAAAAAATTCTTTCAAAATAAAATTTATTTTTCTAAGTACACTTAAAAAAGAATAATAATAATAATAATAATAATAATAATAATAATAATAATAAATGTGTTTAGTAGACCTTATTAAATGATTTTAGACTATTAAAAGTTGATTTTAAAAAATACTAATAAACAAGGAGTAGAAAAGAAAAAAAAGATTAATTTAAAAAAACTCCAAGAAGATGAATTATCCGAAAACGACTTTAGGAACTAAATATTATCATTTGAAAGTTCATATGAATATGAATCAAATATGCAGGGTGAATAATCCAGACATCTAACTTTCTATTCGAAAATATATGTTTTAGGACATTTAGGCTATGTTGATATTGGGGACAAAAATGCCAAATATTATTTGAGATATTTTATTTTTTTGGAATAATTTGAGATTTAACTATTTCATAAATTTAGAAACGAAAAGAGAGAGAGAGAGAGAGAAGTGTTTGGTTTTAGAAAAGGAAAGAGGGAGGGTTTAGGGTTCACGAGTTTGCAGTCTTAAGCCACACACAAACTCCATATCTAAAAAAGCATTGAAACTCTTCACCCACTACTCTTTCAGTTATTGAGTGGAAGTGAGTGAGTTTCATCATCTTTCCCATTTTCCAACGACATTATTTGCTAAAATATCTTAGGCATAGTTTGGAGCATCACGAAAAGCAAAGCAATTAATTAAGAGAGGCTGCTATTAAATTATTATCAAAAAAGAAAAACTGACTTTTTCCCAACTGGGTTTAAGGGATATGATATGAGGCCTTTGTATTTGGTAATCAGCTCCATTGTGTGATTGTGAATGGCTTTCCAGATTTTGCCTTATGGCTTTCGAGATTGAAGGCCCATATTTAAAAGCCCATTAAACATTTCTCTTGGCCTCCATTGCTTACGTTATGGATCATCTGGACATAGTAACGCAACTCTTGTTCGGCCTTCAACTTTCCATTACGGCCCATTACCTTTCATCATTTTTTCCCTACATATTACTAAAGTAACAGCATTATCAACATTTTGATCACATGCTCTATATTTCTTAATCACTCCGTCCACCCAGGCTAAAAGACACGTGTTGTTTGAACTACCCATACGTGTCAAATTACTTACAATTTTTATAAAATAAACCGCTTAAACAACATATTTTACTTGCATACTTCTTCTAGTATCAACGTTCGATACGCAATTGCATATTCAATAATGAAAATATGTGAGAATAAGAAGATTTAGGACTTTTTTGGGTACGCAATCTAAAAATAATTCATTGATCTAGAGTTGTTTTCATGTTTCTAAATATATATTTGGTAGCAAATGTATTTGATAATATATTTATAATCGATAAAACTAATATAATTATTATTTTTTAATATCATATAATTTATATTACATTATATAATATGTAATTTGAATTAACGAAAATAATTGAGTTTATAACATGAAATTCTGTATTTGTTAACGTTTGTGTTCTTTTTAATATAATTCTGCGTCTTAAAATTTGAATTCACTGAAAACATAAAAATGTTGTTTTCAGAATTTGCACTATTTGGATCACAGTATTCGAAAATAGAACTCAGATTGTCTATCTAATGTAGACTTCGCTAAACTCAGTAAATCTAAAAATATAAAATACAATTTGAGTTGTCTGTCACACAAGCCCTTGAAGCTTGAGAATATCCCTTAATTACTTAAATTATATTCAACGATAGTCTCATATTATATGTCGTGGACCAAAGCATTCCTTAGGCCCTTAAAGTTTGAGGATATCCCTTGATTAGTTGAATTATGTTCCCAATAGTCTCATATGACATTCAAAATGGGCCTATTAGCTATTTTGCTACGGTCGGCTCGGCCAAGTCCAAGCACATAACTTTGGGCTTTGACACGAACTAACCCTCTCTCCTAAGCCTATTTTGGGCCTAGGGTGCTATTTTTGGCTCAAACCTCGTTATTTTCTTGACCTTGTTGTTTCCATTTTTACTTTATGTCAACCATACCTTCGGTCAAAAGTCACTCACAATAATTAGTATTATTATTTAATTCGATATAGAGTGAGAAATTTAGCATATAACATATTAATTAACGGATGATATAATGTCTTCAATGGAGTTGTGTTAAGAAATTAAGGTAACAAGCTGGCAACGTGACAATTACATGTGAGCTTATCTTTGCAATAATTGGCACGTACTCATTTTTCTCAAGGTCAAATGTTTAAATTTGCTAACAACAAATATAAAAAGAGGGACTTGTTCAATTTTAGTCTATGTAGTTCAAATATCCCATCTTAATTCATGTAATTTTAATGGTTTTAGAGTTAGTCCCCAATTACAAATTTATTGTTTTTTTCTTTAAAGAAATTATGATATATTAGTATTCTTATCATAAATTTCGAAAATAATTTTTGATATAACCAATTTCCATAAAAACATCAACTTCCAAGGATTAAATTTAAATCAAAGCATTTATTGAAAATACACCATTAAAATTAAGTATAAAAATTAAAATGGAAAAAAAAGACTCCAAAATGATATTTAAAAAAAATTGAGGAGATAGAGTATTATAAAACAAGAGAGAATGATTGGAAGAAATTGCAATAATTAAAAAATAGCAATAAGTTGCAAATAAGTCTAATGCTCCATTTTTAATTAAAAAAAATTCATTATTTTTTTTAAAAATATATTGCACATGTCGACATTTAATTGGATGGGGTAAGCCGAACAAGTTTTTTGCTTAAAAAATAACACAATTTCAATTTGGTTAGTACACCGTACGCCCACCAGAGAGTTTTCTTAACACACACGCCGTCGCCCTCCCCATCCCCAAAATCCCCCTTTAAATACCCTCGTTACCCTTTCCTTCATTGTGTTGCAAAAAAAAAAGAAAAGAAAAAACATCTCAATTTTCCATCTCTCTCTCTCTCTCTCTCTCTCAAAAATCCAACAAAGAAAAGATTCAGAATCCAACTTCAAACCAATTCAAAATTACAGATCCAAAAATGGATAATAATCTTCCAGTGATAGCAAAAAAGGTTTGGAATTTGGTTCGTGTTGCGTATTTCCTTCTCCGTAAAGGCATCTCCAAGAGCAAACTCGTGCTCGACCTCAATCTCATGATGAAACGTGGCAAAATCGCTGGCAAAGCCATTAGCAATCTCATGTTTCACCACCACTACCACGGCGCCGCTTCTCCTTCCTCCACCGCCCTTTCCGCCACTCAACTCCCCTTCCCCGTCGGTGCTGACGAGTACGAATTCAGCTGCAGCAATAGCCCCGCTTTCCCTACCCTCCACTTCCCTGGCTTCCACCTTGGCAATGGCAAACGCCGCCGTAACCAAAACCACAACTCCTTCTTCGCCTGTGCTCACGCGCCTGAAACACTTGACGACGATGCCGCTACCGTTAATGCCGTTAAGGCCGTTGTCGAGATTCTTAACAACCACGGCGCCGCGTCCTCACCATCCCCTGTCCCGGCTTCACCCGCTCTCCCAGGATTCGGCCGGACTCCGAGGAGAGTCCGCCAGCTCAGGATAACCGACTCGCCGTTCCCTCTACAAGACGCCAACGCGGATCCATTAGTGGACAAAGCCGCCGATGAATTTATCAGCAGGTTTTACAAGGAGCTCAGGCTCCAAAAAACGGCCGAGGAGAACTGAATTCCGCCGCCGGTGACCGGCTACCGGCTATCTGAACAAGCTGATAATTATATATAGCTTTTTTAGGGGGTTAATTATGTGGCATTGTTGTTGTCTTTAATCACTACACATGTATTAGTTTTTGGAAAGAAAATGGAAATAAAGAGACGACGAGTTGTTTTGTTTTGTTTTGTTTTTTTTCTTTTTTTTTTTTGGTCAAATTTGTTATATTTTTAATTTTTTTTTTTTTTTTTTATTTTTTTTTTTTAAAAAAAAAAAAAAAAAATGAAAATTTTTATGTATTTTTTTTTAAAAATTATTTTTTTTAAAAAAAATGGAAATAAAGAGACGACGAGTTGTTTTGTTTTGTTTGTTTTTTTTCTTTTTTTTTTTTGGTTAAATTTGTTATATTTTTAATTTTTAATTTCTGGGTGTATTTTGATGAAATATATATAAGTTTGTTTTGTATATTATAATTATTTTCTTCTTATGAACAGAAAATTCTTTTCGATGCCGTATATTCATTCCAATTCCAAATATATCCTAAGAGTACGATTTTGGTACTAATATTTTGATTTTTTTACTTTTGTTAGGAAATATTATATTTTAGTTTCTTTTTGATATAAATAAATATGAAATGATTTGAATAACAGATCTCTTACTAGTTGATCTATGCTATGCTGGTTTTAATTTATAAAAAAAAAAAAAAACATATAATATGGAACTTTTGACGCATATGTGATTAAAAATGATTTTTTTCAAAAAAGAAAAGAAACAAGAAAAAAAAAAAAAAAGAAACAGGTTGGTTGTTTCAAATAATTTTTTCTTATTTGTGAGATCATATTTTCGTCAGCATGAATCAGTACAATTTTCTTTTTGAAATGCCTAAACAATTATAAAAAATGAAGTTAGAAGTACGAAAAAATATCTAGCAAAATGGATAATCCATATGTACATAAAATTAATTAAGACGTTATATTTTAGATGCATGTATCATTTTACGTTCCCTGGGTGTGGGTTTAATTTAAATTAAAATGATATCTCTTGTTTAATTTATGATATATACAATGTATTTAAAAAATGTAAAATTACAAATTTCGTCTTTCAACCTAGCTTTATTTTAGTTCTTTAAGTTTGAAAGATATATAATTATGTTTTAAAACTTTTATATTTAATGGGTTTATTACATTTGATAAACTTAACGTAATTGTGCATGTATTGGACATGTACTCATTTTTTTAAACACAGACGTTTAAATCTTCATGTTGCTCATTTATTGTAAAAAGAAAGGTGATATTGACTTTATTAATTTAATGCTAGGTAGCTTATATTAATTAAAGATTTTATAGTAAATATGCCAAGTCAAACTTACATTGAACAAGTAAGCAAGTTAACGGATACTGATATATAATTATCTCGTAGTTAAAAATCATTGCGTTTGCGTAATTTACTTTCTTTGTAACTGGCACTTAATGTTAAAAGTTAGGTTTAGTTGATTTTTTTTTTAAAAAAAAAAAACTTTAGAAATAGAATATAAGTAAAAGTATAAAAAATAAATTATGACCTAAAATATCGATAATTTTTAAAATAAAACAAATGAAGTATAAAGATTTAAACATCCAAAAGAAATAAGAAATGAGTACACTAAACTGAGAAGAAAATGACACGTAATTAAATAAATAAATTTGTGGATGCACTATATTATACTCGTCAAATCCTTGGGGGAAAAAAAAGGAGGTTCAAGTTGCAGATAAAAATAAATAATTGAGAATTAAAAGAAGGAAATATAATGTGTATAAACGTATGGGGAATCCGACGTGGAAAATGTTAAAAATAAATGGCGTTTTGAAGATAGAAAAAGTGACTTTTACAGCCTTAACACCACAGCTCCCACTAAGAAGCAAACAGTGAAGGATCCCACCATGTTAAAGCTTTCATCCCAAATAAGCCTTATAACTTAGCTGGCCCCCTCTATTTTATTTTATTTTATTTTTAAATATTTAAATTTTTTCCCCCTCTATTCTCTCTTTTTTCTTTTTGCTTTTGTTTTCACTCTGTTGTTTATATAAAGCAGGCATGCGAGAGATTTGATTTGTATTCTAATGGGCGTTGTCATTGCCTTCCTTTCAAGGTTTTCAACACATGTAATGTAAGTTCTAGGTCGCTTCGGTTAATTAGCGATTAAAAACAAAAATTTAGACCAAAATAACAACAACAATTATAATAATAAATGACTCTTTATTGTTATTATTATTAAAACATGCTATATCAATTGAATGAATGCGGAGGAAAATTGATTGTCGTCACAAATTTCTTGTAGTTTTAGTTTTAAAATTTTGCTAAAATTTGAAGTGTGTAGCCTACCCAAATTTCGAAAACAACAAGTTTTATGAGAATTAGAGTTAATTGTATTGGAAGTGTTGATGTAAATTTGAATTTTTTTCTTTATTAATTTATTCTTAATTTGTATTCTTCCTTTCTTGCTTTATTTCTTTTTAGTTGACTCTATTTATTTGCGTTTTTATTGTATTCTAAATTTAAGTCATCATCTGATACAACATACATAATTTCAAAGGAAGAAAGAGAGTGGGTAAATGAGTTATAAATTCTTAAAAGAAAAAGAAAAAAGGAAAACAATTGATCATTGCATGGGTTTTTTTTTTTTTTTTTTTTTAAAAAAAAAAAAAAAAAAAAAAAAATAAAAAGAAAAATAAAAAAAAAAAAAAAAAAATAAATAAATACAAATTTTAAAAAAAAAACCTCCAATTTTTTTTTTTTTTTTTTTTTTTTTAAAATTTTTTTTTAATTTTTTTTTTTAATTATAATTTTTTTTTTTTTTTAAAAAAAAAAAAAAAAAAAAAAAAATAAAAAATATAAATAAAAAAATTTTTATAAAAAAAAGAAATTTATTTTTTCTTTGGTTTTTTTTTTTTTTTTTTTTACAAAGTGATTCTAAAATAAAAATGATTTCTACATGTTTGAAAATAGTTTTGAAATGATTGAACTTCTTTTCTCAAAATCACTGATAAATAAATATTAAAATTAAATGTTAAATTAGTATAAGAAGATTAAAAATATATATAAAAGTGATCTTGACTATAATAAAACTGAATTTAGTCATTTTATAATTATTCTAACACATATTTTAAAATTTAAAAAGTTTTTTTTTTAGAAAAAAACAAATGATTGTGGTAATTTAGAAGTTTTAGAAAGATAAAAGAAAACACACTTAAATGGAAATATTCCACACAAGTCCTTTTTTTTTTCTTTCTAATTTTTCATAAAATACTCCCAAACTCACCACTGGTCTTTTTTTTTTTTTTTTTTTTTTTTTCCTCTCTAAACAAAAAAAAAGTACCATCGCCAAAAGTCATCCCAAGTTAATTTTGAAGTATAAAAGACAAATACAGGTAAACTAACCCTAGTTTAGTGAATCAATCTTCCCAAAAACAATTTACATAAATAGTATAGAGTAAAATCATATGAAGTTTTGTTCATGGTTTCATAAAAGACCCCATTACTTTTACATTCTTTTAAAAAGGTTCTATGAGGAAGAAAGAAAAAGAAGGCAGGCTTGATAGATGGCTTGGGAAAATCGTACCATTATTGTGTACTGTACAATATTGGCGCATGCTAAAGCAACCGCCCGCATTTCTCATTTCTTTGTTCTCATACATCCCCCCTTTTAAAAATATCTCCCATTTAACTTTCTTCTTCATTTAATTTTGTTCAACCAAATTCATCAAATTATTGCAAAATTATCATATACATGTATTCTTCTTATTCTATTTGTAAATTTAGAGAAAATAAACAAATGGAATGGGAAATGACTTGTTAAAGTATTGATATTAAATTATATATATTATGAACTTACCCATAATTTTTTTTTAAAAAAATTATAATATAAATTAAAATTGAATTATTGATCTTAGTTCTTCAATATACGGAGATAATTAAATAAAATTTTATGCACAAGTATTTTAGAGAAATTTTTTAAAAAATAAAAAAATGATTGAAAATAATTAAAAATATTGCAACATTTTACTTTCTATATGTGATAAATTACGATAGACCTACATAGACATTTATTATTTTATATGTAGATGTCTATTTGGGTTTATCGCGGTTTATCACAGATAAAAACTAAAATTTTACTATATTTGTAAATAGTTTAATATTTTTTTCTATTTATAATAATTTCTAACATTTTACTTTTTTTTTAATAAAATTTTAAATAAATAATCCAATTAACCAAAATCAATCCAACTCAAATTATTTTATGGTTAAATCGAACTGAATTCATTATTTAATAAAAATTATTTACGTAGAACATGCCATCAAAACAATTAAATTGAATTTAAAAAGTGATTCAACAACTCAACATCTCTCCTTACCCATGTTTCTTCGCAAACGGCATTAAGTCGTTTTGACCATGCCCATTATTGGGAAAGGAAGAGTGAAGAGGTGATGAGGTGATGCCAAAAGCGATTTTACGCCAAGAAGTGGAAACACAGGGGCACGTGTCGCGGCTTCAACTAAATGAAGGAGGTGGAAACACAGGGACACGTGTCGCGATTTTAATCAAACTCTTCGGGCATTTTTGACGTGTAATTCTATGTGTACTGGGAGCCCGGCCGCAATTTCTGTTTAATACTTTTCAATTTAAAAGTATTTATCTCTTTTTTTCTTTTAATTTAAATTTTGCACGAATTATTGAGGGTGGGTAGGCATGTTGAGAACTCACATGGCTGGCTGGCATTTCTTGTGGGATTTGATTAATCTTTTTCTTTCTAACGAGAGATTTGGTTAATCTTCTCAACTACATTAGTAATAATACACATGGCCACATTAATGATGAAATTTAAATTAAATCTAACATAATTTAACTAGAATTTTGAGAGGTATAGAGTCCTTAGGTTTTTTTTTTTTTTTTTTCATAGATTGGTCTTTTTTAATAGATCATAAATAATGGTGGAGTAGTTTAATGCAATAAGTACTTCCATTATTTTTAATATATAATGTAATTTCTGTTATGCTATTGCTAATGATTCGCAATGTATAGAGTGAAGTAAATATAGGCAGCTATTTAAGTATATTATTTATTATTATTATTTTCAAAATTGTTTTCAACTATTGCAAAATGAGTTTACTTATTTACGAAATATAGTAAAATGTCATTTTCTATTAGTAATATATATAATGATAGACATTTATCACTGTCGATTACGTAAATGATAGTAGTCTATCAATATTTATCACTATTTATTAGTAATAGATAATAATAATATGTTATATTTAAAAATATTTTTAACAATTTTACCATTTAAAATAATTAAAAAAAAAATATTATTTTTGTTACATGCGAGTATAAACTATTATATAATGATAGATTCTTTGATTGAAAATTTTCTATGCCTTACTAGTTATTCACACTTTCAGTCCAGGTTAACGTTATAGATTGATAATTTTCTATATTGACTTACTATTCTAACTATGGAGGGAGTATTTTATCGTTAAAAATGGATATTCGAGTTTCATTTACTTTCTATAATTTTAAAAAGCTTTACAAATTATTCATTCTATTGTTACTTTATACAGATTTAATAGGATCATCTTAAAATAATTGTAAACAACCATATTCAATCATCTTAAAATAATTGTAAACAACCATAGAAAACTAAATTACACACTTTAAAAAGTATTAAATTATAGGTGAGAAGATTAAAAGAAGAAATAAGCTAAATTAGCTAAGAGGACCATATAATTCTCGAGAGTTTTTTAATTCTTTGAAGATCATCAAATCTTTAAAATGATAGTTTGGATTTGTTTGAGACGTGGAATGTTGAGGTTTTCGTTTGTAATAGGTTTGCAAGAAGGTTTTTGACTTTCCTGTAACTTTTTTATTTTTTATTTTTTATCCCTTTCTCAGGTGAGAGATCAAAAGAACTTTTTTAGTTCAGACTTTTCGGATAGGGTGTCCTCTTCTGTAGAGGACCTTGATTGTATATAATTTTTGTAGCGCCTCTTGAAAAATAAAAAACATATATTACACTTTTGTTGTCGCTGAGTAGTAATTTAAAACTAAAAAATAATAAAAAATGAGAATAGCATTTGGAGGCATTTGGCAAGTTCCTCGAAATTCCCAAAAGTGCATATTTGAAGAGAAATTAGAGCGACGATACTTTATAGTATTATTTTATTAAAAAAAAAGAAAAAGAAACAACAAATCAATAGAAGGAGAACTAGAGACTTACTTCTTAAGGCATTCGAAAGCATTTTTTGAGAGTCTAAACCTAAACCCAATAAAATATTCGTCCCAAAAGTACCCCACAAGTTTCAACCGTTTGATTAAAATCCAACTCTCCATTTTCCAACCTCCAATCATTTTCTACTTTACTACTAATTGACAAACAACACTTGCCTAACAAATCTGACCTATTGACATATTTTGAATCAGTTATTTAGTGCTTAAATCTAATGACCTAAGTAATTACACAGACATTATGTTCTATCAAAGATAATGAATTTGTTTCTTTAAAATTTAAAAGGATGATATATATATATATATATTCTTTTAACACTATATATATATTACATACATTGTTGCTACTTTTCAAAGATAATAAAATTATTTATGTCCTCTACTGTATAAGATAGTTAACGGTCTTACATTTTGTGAGTGAACCACATGTAAATTTGTGTTGGTTCTTCTTCTAGTTCTTTATTTTCTTTGCCTGTCGATTTGTTATTGTCATAATACAAATCGAGAGTAAATTAACTTGAGATGCCAACACAAACCTAATTCAACTTAACATAATAATACATGTATATTCAACTAAGAGATCAAAGATTCAAATCTCCCACCTGCATATGGTTGAACTAAAAAGATTGAGAATTACAATTATTATAAAGAAAAAAGAATTAAAAATAGTCAAAGAGCTCATTTCCACTTAATATTTTGGCACATGATACATTTACATCTTTCCATATAGAATTATTTTAAGTTCTGGAGACATAAACTAAACTTATGTGGCCCCAAATTATCAGTGCATATATCAGCACATGGATTTAATTCAATTTTTTCTTTCTGCAAAGATGATGATCGAAGAAAAGTTAGAGATTTGTGTGTGAGAGAAAATTTAATTTGAAGAGTTTTTCTGCTAAATAGTATAAAGTACGTAATTATTTGATGTATATGTCATGTTTGTGAAGAATATTATGAAGCCACTAAAAGACCATGTGAAACAAAATTCAAAATATTCTGTTAATTTGTATTTGTCTGGTCCCTATTATTCTTCTATTGCCATGTCTAGAGTGGACCCTTTCTGCTTCAAGGGTTTCCCATTTCTTTGTATATATATACACTACACTTTTATCAAAGCAAACATATAGAAAAATCTCTAGAGCAACTCCGTAGCAGTCGGCTGCCCTATTTCCTTTCTCTGCTATTTCTTCCTTAAGTCCGCTCTCTCTTTCTAACATTTCTATGTTGTCAAGCATGTTTCCAAAGCTCAACAATCTTTTAAGGAACACAACTTACTTTCTTGAGGAACGAACCAAACTTAGTTTCAAGTTTAATTTAAAGGTTTATATATATGTGTGTGTCTGTGGGATGAAATCTATTTCTTTATTACTTGAAATATGTATACTTCACTCATGCTACTTGCCGCCTTGCTTGTAAGCGTTTGAAAATAAGTGGTAATAATAAGAGCTCGACCTAAAGGTTCTTACACACATGGTGAAGAGTCGTAATTTTTAAGCTCTAAGGGACGTTTAGCTCTACAATTTATATATCTATTAAACCAATATATAATTGTGTATATATATAATTTGTATACAACTTTTTTTTTTTTATATTTTGTTTTTAGTTTGATTAAAGAATTACAATATATAGAACAATTTTTTTTTTTTGGATATGTTAACGTAAGTGATCCAATATGTGATTGCTAGTGTGCCCACGGTTAGAAAGAACTTTGCACTTCTACAGTAGAAATAAACAATTATACCAAAGAAATTAAAATAAAATAACAAAATAAGAAACACAAAAATTTAACATGGAAAAGTCTCAACTTGAAGAGAGATCACGACAACCCACCAAAAAGAAATCAACCATGTGAGCATTTGTTATGATTGCATACGAATAATTCTCTCTCCCTATTCCAAATACAAGGCTACCTTTTGTGCTACTCACATTCTTTTCCTTTCTCAAACTAGAGAATACATTAAAAAAAAAAAATTACTAAAGTTATCACACCTAACTTAAAGTGTTTCTAACGGATATGATTTGTAAACCAAAGCGATAAATTCCTTTTATAGTGCTTAGAGTCTTTCACTTCGTTGAACTTTTTCGATATGGAACAACCACTCTATTAATATTTTGTCAAAATCCAACAACTATGTGACGAGATTTGTTAGATGTGAATACAATAATCTTGTTTTTTCTTTTTTAATCATATTCAATAATGATAAAAACCTGTCAAATTAATTATATTGTAATGGTTTCATTGAATAATTTAATGTTGGAATGTTTTTGAATCTGATATGTGGCGCTCCCAACGACCAAAGTACGAAGTCTAGGGGCAATACGCTCTAGTATGGATTCGGAGGCAACACTCCCAAAAACCAAGTTGAATTTGTATTTGTCATATTTTTATAAATTACTATTTTTGACTCTAGGGTTTAGAGAAATGGAGAATATAAACTCTATAACCCTAGAAGGGTTTTTACTTTATAATTTGTATTATTCTTTCTAATAATAAATTAATCTCCCTCTATCCGTGGACATAGTTGAGAGATTATTAGTAAACCAAATAAATTTTTGTGACAATTTATTTATTATTTTACGTTTTTTTTTTCTTTTATTTGTTGATTCCACTGGCATTTAGAATGCTTGTTAGAGTTACAATAATGGTGTAAAAAGCAATGTAAGAAAACAAGGTGCGAGGCCCCAACGTTGCGGTACATTTCATGAAAACCTTGAGCTAATTGTAACTTTCTCTCGCTCATCTCAAATGGAAAAGCGTCAAACTTTTAAAGGCAAGTTATGCCTTTTGGAAAAGCTCAAATTTTTCATTAATGCAAAGGCCTTTCCTTTCCCCATCTACCCACTAACTTGTAAAGATTGGCTGAATTATTTACCTAATTTAAATTCAAAACCTTACTTTCACAATAACACCCTCCAAAACCCTAATTAATTTCTAATTATGTTAATTATTGTTTTATGCATGCATGAATCTACATTGATATAAATACATGCTTTTGTTAACGTTGGATTAGATCAAGGGAGCTGGCTGGAATCCAACCAAAGGTAGTTGAATTGGACATCTTGCAAAACTAAATATTATACACACACTAATAGACCTAATAGACCGAGCTGATAAGAAGAATATCACGTACTTGGAGTATGAGTTGGTCAATTTATAGGAAACTCAAAGACACACAACTGTGCCACTAGGTTATATAGGTATATCTGTATGTAAGTCTACATCTTCTATTATATTACACGTTGGTTTTAAGTTGAAAATCTATGATCAAAGGTGCCTTCATTTGAGGCGGAGGCAATTTAGTCAATCTGATTAGCTTAGCCTATATCCATAACATTTTGTGATTGGTTCGTTTGAGTTGCCACTCACATATATGAACGCATATGTGTTGAGGATCTCACACATTAGAAAGATGCTAAATTATAAAATAAAAAAATAACCCTAAACTTTGAAATTTGTGTCAAAAGTACCCTTCAACTTTAAAAATAAACTTTGAAATTTGTGTCAAAAATACCCTTCAACTTTAAAAAATTTCAATAATATCCTTAAACTTTAAAAAGAATTCAAAAATACTTTTACCATTAGTTTTGAATGAAAATTACTTATGGACTTTCAAAAGTTATAAAAATACCCTTAACTTAAAAAAAAAAAATTAAAATATTTTCACCATTAGTATATGAGCAGAACTGTTAGTACCTCGTTGTAAAAAAATAACTAAAAAAAAGTTTAAATTACTCCTACCGTTAAATATGAAGATCAATTTGTTTGAAGTTTTTAACACAAAGTACAAGGTTTGTGGATATTTTGTATAATTTAGCCAATGTTTTAACAAAGTTATTAGTTAGTAGTTGAGTGTGTGTTAATAATCAACTACATTTTTTATGACTATTTATCTAGTAGGTTTAGTAGGGAGATTTTGATTTTGCAATTTTGTGAGATTTTATGTTTTAATTTAAAATTTTAGTTTTTATTTTGGTTGTTGAAAAAATTGGTACTGTAAGCTAGGAATTGAAAAATTAAGAGAAAAATGATATTAGGCATATGAAAAAAATGAGGATGTATACAATTTATTTTAAAATTGGTTCTGTTTTAACTTAAGAAAACTTCGAACAAATTGATCATCTAATTTGAAAATTACCAACGAGTTAATCCATAAGAATGTTGGTGGAAGCCTCATGGAGTACTCAATCTGTAATGTAATCCCATTAGAAATACTTGAGAAAAGCTTAAATGAAAAAAAATACCATCGGTAATTTATGGTAGGAGTATTTTTAAACTTTTTTTTAATTTTAAAGTTACTTTTATGACCAAGTATTAACGGTTTCTGTTTCTATAGTATTTTAAACATTTTTTTTTAGGTTAAGGGTACTTTTTAAACTTTTGAAAGTTCAGAGATGTTTTTCATATAAAACATTAATGATTTCCATTCAAAACTAATGACAAGAGTATATTTTAATTCTTTTTTAAAGTTTAATGACATTTTTTAAACTTTTGAAAGTTTACGTATTTTTTACACAAAATTTAAAGTTGAAAACATTTTCTATAATTTCTATATATTAAATTTGCTCCATTTTGCCTTTTTTTATTATTTTTTTTAAATTTTTTAATTTTTAAATTTTTAAATTTATTTTTAAGATCATGTTTTAGTATTTTGCAATACGTAACATCTGTAAAAGTGAAAAGAAATACAAAATTGTTTTCAAAAGGGTTTCTACCTATTCACACGACTACAACTTGGCTAAGCAATGGACTTGGGAGAGGGTAAAATGTCAAAACCCTGCTTTTTGATGTTTAAGCTTTAAGGAGTTGGAGTTGAAAAACCAATAACAATGAAAAAGCAAGTTGGAAAATTCCAACCATTAATCCAATAATGTGAAATTTTTTCTGCATCCATAAAGTAGGCTCTTCATTGCTTTTCTATCGTGTGCTTCTAGAAATATGTTAAAACACCATTCTAGAAATTGATTTCAGAAAATGATTCTTGAGTAATCACTTCATTTTCAGTTATAGTGTTAATTGTTTTTCTTTAACCTATTAGTAGGATATATATGTGTGTGTGGGGGTATGGAAAGAAATTTTCTTTAATCTTTTATAAATTCGAATCAATTTACTCATTTTCAATTTGATCATTTAATTAAAAAAAAAATTGTCAAAATGAAGTTGGTATATCATGGAATTATTCTCTCCCTTAACTATCCAACATATTACTCTAATGTTAATTGAAAAAGAAGTTGGGAAATTGAAATGTAACAAAATTACTGGGAATTAGAAGAGTATTGAAACGTGTGAATAATCGAGGAAGAAACAAAAATAAGATCATGAAGCGTGAAAACGGTGGGAAATAGGATTGAGTTGAAAACTATTAGAACGGACAGATAATCCAAACATTAATTTTGAATTATCTTACATTACATTGTAATCTAATTCACAGCTCTTAGCTTTTTTTCTTTTTCTTTTTTCTTTCTTCTTTTAAATTAATTTAATAAAAAAATTAATTTTAAATTAACTAATTCATTTAAGGGAAGGACATAATTTGATTTTTTAATACATTAAACGTAAATTTAAGAATTTTATAAAATTAAGGATGAAATTGAAAAAGAACCTTCGAGATAGGACCATTTAATATTGTTTACCTTAATTATAATTTCCAATACTCAAAAAAGAAAAAGAAAACTACAAAACAAACCAAAGTAACGTCGGCTACCAAGAAAAAAGGCAATGACATTTTCCCCTCTTAGGTTTGCAAGTAAAGATTAGGGAGCAAACAGCAAACACAATTTGAACAAGAAACTCTTTTCTTCCCTTAGGTTTTTTTTTTTCCTTCTTTTTCAGAAAAGAAAAGAAAAACTATTTTATTTTTCTTTAAAAAGCTCCTTTAAAAGCCTCTTTTTTGGGGCCACTTTGGCACTTTCACTTTGAATTGATTTTTAATGTAATAATCATAATAATGTATATTTAAAATCATTATTAAATTTTGGTGTGCGTAAAAACCAAGGAATAAACTACTCGTATTTAATACGCCGCTATCACCACCAACGTCCGAACAAGCGTCTGCAATGTTATTTAAAAAGAGAGGAAAAAAAAAAAAAAAAAAAGAAACTATTCTTTGTTTAGTGTACTGTATTATATCAGATGTAGTATATGAATTTCACAATCTTCATTCTCTTTTCCCAAAATATTTTAAGTGGGCTTGATAACTATTTTTTTAAATATTAAGTCTAATTTCTCCTACTATTAGTATCTTTATTAGTATCTTTCTTAAGTATAATAGTTTAATTCTTATTTAAATTTTAAAAATAAAAATAAAATTTTAAAAACTATTCTTTTTTAGTTTTTAAATTTTGGCTTAGTTTTTTAAACTATGGACAAAAACTAGACAATAAATGAAGAAATTTGGAAGTAGAAATAATATCTATAAGTTTAGTTTTTCAAAAACAAAATGATTACCAAACAATGTCTAAGCTATTTGTCGATTTTTTTTTTTTGGAAAAATATCAATTTATACTCCCAAATTTTAGTAATTGTATCGACTTAAATTATGAACTAATAATTGCATCAATTTAAACTCTAAATTTTGTAAATGTATCAATTTACACCATCTAATATATTTCGTTTGGAAAAACTTCAGGTAAAACTTATAATCATATCAATTAAACCTATAAACTTTTATAGATGAATCAATTTAGATTCTTAGATAAATTTTTCTTTAAAAATTGTTCATGCATTTATTCTAATTATTCATTCTGTTAAATCGATATTTGAAGAAATCTACACACATTTGAGCTTTTCAAATATAATCATAATAAAATGTCTAAATTGATTGGTTTGTGAAAATTTAAGGGGTTTAATTGACTCAAAAGTTTTACACAATATTGGCCAATCAAAATCTAGAGGAATGTGTAAATTGATAGACTTCTAAAAATTTAAGGTTTAAATTGATTGTTTTAATTGATAAATTTATAATTGATATATATATATATTTTTAATATCTTTATCACAATTGCCTTTTCTTAGTACGTATACAATAAATTAAGTTAATTTAGCATAAAAGTATGCTCTCAGATTGAATAAATTAGTGGACATCGTAATAAGCACCATCAAAAATAAAATATTACTTCCTCACTATGTTTGATGTGAATTTTAGTATGATTTTTCAGGAGAACTTGCATGCAAAATACACAAAATTCACCATTCCAATCCACTTAGAAATTGGACATTTCCTCTGCATATTAATTGTCCGTTGTATACTTGTATTAGGTACCATTACCATTACCATTTCCCCCCTGCTTTCAACCATTTTTGCAATTACATTACCATGTGTTATGGGAGTAAATGCATCCTTTTCACTGGTCGAAGGTGAGAGTACAAAAATTCTAATTAACGAATATCCAAACAACTTTGATTGATGAACCCACGCTTTATATTATTTAGTTTGATATGGAGATTCATACGTTTGCTTTTGATTCAACGTGCGAGATTACATATCAAACCGAGGGAATGAACTTATCCTTTTGTTGTTGGCCTACGACTTGCTCGAGGCTCATTATTGAGCCTAGGCCCTGCATATAAATTAGAACTTGTGAATTAATTAATTAAATGGAGCATCATAATAACTTGGATGTTTACATGGCTCAAAGACACAACATCGAAGATACCAAGTAGATATTAAAGGTAACTACGATCACAAGACTTATTTAATAAATAAATGATTTTGACGTACTCAAAACTAAATTGTGTGTGTATGTATATACATACATACTTTCAATTTCAAGCTAAAGAAAGAGGTAAATTATAAATAAAATAAAATAAAATAAAAATTAGATAAAGTAATCTATATTGTAAAATACAATTAGATAACCTATTTTATATTTAAAAAATAAAGAAAATGGTAAATATTAAGTATGAAAATTCAAAGTTAAACTACGCAAATAAAATGTCAGTTCGAAGCTAAAAGTGATAAAATCAAGGTGTTTCGATAATGATCAATCTAGGTTGTCTAAGGATAAGATGATTATTAAGAACCCAAAAAAATAAAAAGTTATAACATGGCATATCCATTAATTTGAGGACAATGTAATTCACAAACAATTGACGAACGATAGTTGTGATGCCACTGGGAAAAGAGATACGAAGAAGAAGATGTTGTATGAAGACACTACACGCCTCTTTGAGAGAGAGATAAGAGAAACTGAAAAAAGAGAGAGATACTGACGTTTTTTTTCAATATATATCGACAATGATCAATGATTGGTTGTAGCACTAGTGACAGAAGAGATATAAAGAAGAATATGTTGTGAGATGACATTACACGTCCATTTGAGAGAGTCAAAGAAGAAAAATTGAAAAGACAGAGACTAACGTGAGCAATTGTGGATGATGATTTGAGAGCGAGAAGATTGGCTAACACTTTTCCTTCGTGCATAGAAATAACCTAAAAACAACTCAAAATCCATAAGTCTGGTAGAACAATTTAAAATGAGTTTATACTTCTTTGAGATATTGTTGCAATTTTCTTTCAAAATTCCTTCAAATATATTTGTAGATTTGTCCTTAAAAATAATAATAATAATAATAAATAATAATAATAATAATAATC
This sequence comes from Citrullus colocynthis, assembly GCA_031780015.1. NCBI lineage: Eukaryota > Viridiplantae > Streptophyta > Magnoliopsida > Cucurbitales > Cucurbitaceae > Citrullus > Citrullus colocynthis. The sequence continues at coordinate 3,433,096 of QLSR01000165.1, read as the reverse complement.
AACTTGTAGTTAGTTGGCTTTAAATATTTATATATATCAAGGATATAACGAAAGAAAAAATGTTTCACTCTCATCTCATATAATTTAAGTCATTATAAATCCGAATACTAATACATTTATGCCACTTTTGGTTGAGCCTCTCTTCTTCTAGCTAGAGCCACAATTTCCCAAATATATAATCGTTTAATTCACTTAGGGATTGAATTCATTTTCAAAACTTATTTTCATAAATCACTAAAATTTTGGATATTTTCATTTTGATAATTTTAATTATAAATTAGGATGAAAATAGAAAATTTGTTATAAATAGAAAAAATATTAAACGATTTATAAATATAGAATTTTTCTTTTTTGTCTATGAACAATAAATTTCTGTCACTTAAGCGATAAAAGTCTATTGTATTTAGATAGAAGTAATTTTTTTTTTATTTGTAAATAGTTTGACTCATTTTGCTATATTTGAAAAGAGTTAAAAAATATCAAACTATTTACAAATATAGAAAAATTTCACCATATATTAGCGATAGATCCTAATAGACTTCTATCGGTTAAGTAATATAAGTCTACTGTAGTCTATCACTCAAATGATAGAAGTCTGTCGCAGTCTATCGCCGATAGAAAGTGAAATTTTTCTTTGAAAATAGTTTGATTCATTTTGTTATATTTGAAAACAACCCATGAAAATATCATTTTTCATGTTAGCCTATGGTGCATTTATTGCTATTTATTAGGCAAAAATTTTTACGTATTTTTCAAGAGAATACACATTTATGTTAGACTCAATATTAGATTTTCCATTTGCAATTAATAAGATTTTCTTTTCCATTTTCATGTCTAAAGAATTCTCATTTTCACGTAGCGGCTTCTTCGTTCTTCTAACAGATACGTAGTTATTTTTATATGTACATTGGAACATTGTGTTAGGTATTTGAAAATACTCTAACCAATATATGAAATATACCTTAGAACATTCGTAAGTATATTTGAAATGTTATAAGATAGATAATAGTGTCCTTTTGATAGTATAATATATAAATTACGAGTATCTATTGTTTAACAAAATTCCTTTATTAGTTAAACCATCGTATATAAATTAAATATTGGCTCAATGTTCAACATAAATCACAGTATATCTCGTAAATTTAATTTATGTAACAGTATATATCATAAATTTCGTTTATATCACAGTATATATCATAAATTTCATTTAAATAGTCATAAATCCCAATAAATTAAAATTTAACAGTAGCTCCCTAACAGAAGTCGTTAATTCACAATTAATTTAATAATTTCAAATTAAATTTCAAACCTCATAATTTTCAAATAAACAAATATATCTACTATAGTATATAAATCACACATATATTCAAAACATATATATAAGCATATATATCATAAACCAAAAAATCTAGATTAAAAAACCTCATCTTTCACACTTTATTTATATCAAATAAACAAATGCATATATCACAATACATATGTATATTTATATTAATCTCTTCTTGTTCGTGAAGCCCTTGTTGTTGTCGTCCATCCCCATTTGCCGCCATTCGACCGTCCATCGCGCTAGCCGTCGTGCATCCACTTTCATCCAAGTTGTGTTGCCGTTCGCCATCAATCCACGAGCAGCTGGTGGTTTTTAGACATTCGCACGACTCTCTTTGTCTCTCACCATGAAGAAATCACCATCCAGCTTATCCGTGGATCATTTGTAGGTTGCTGTTGCTGCCCCCCATCGCCACTCACACACCATCAACGTCTCGCTACTAGATGTTGGTGTTGGTGGGTATTTGGCGAAGATGGAAAGTGTGTGGGTATTTCGAAAATATTTTGGTTTAATTGAAATTATTTGAAAAATAATATATTTTCTTAGAAAAGGTAACACCCTTTCTGTTTCCTATTTTAAGAAACGTGTAACAAATTGATGGTTGGAGTTTAAATGATAATTTAACCCTAATCCCCTTAAATTTTAAAGCCAATTAAATTTTAAGGCCTCTATTAGAGCCTTATATGTTGTCCCATTCGCCCATAATTTGATGAGTCAACCGGGCAGAATGGATTGGGTTATGACTTATAAAATGGGCTGGGCTGACCCAAGCTGAAACAGATGTTTAGGCCCATATAATGGTATATTGGGCCGAGCTTCGGGTATGGGCCAGACCCATTCAATGATAAACTGACACGTCGTACGCTTTTCCACTGCGCAAACGCTCGTTCCCTTTTCCCTCTCGGTCACCGTCGCGATCTCTCTCTCTCCTCTCCTCCCGCGCTGAAATCACCCTGATAACGAAATTTCACTGCCGGGCGATTCTATTGCATATCTCTTGTTATGCTCACTTCGGCGTTTGGTACATTCCTCTGATACTCTTGGTTGTATTTCTCTCCTTACGGCTCTTCTTTTATTGTCGAAATCGGCGTTCTAGGGTTGTATCTTTGCCTGTTCCGGTCGTGGTTTTGAGTTTGGTGGTGCGTGGTTTGAGGAGTAAAGTAGAGTTTTGGCGTTCTTGTGGATTTATGAGGAGAATTTTGTTCTCTGTTTGGGTTTTTGAGGGTAGGATGATTCTTGAAGGATGAACGATGCCGGTACTGCGTAGCGGAGTGCGCAGGGGCCGGGCAAAGCAGCAGAAAGACGTGTTGAGTCCGATTGAGCCAGAAGGGGAGGCCATTGCAACGAGAACAAGGAGGAGGAGGAAGGCAGCGGCGGCAGTAGAAGTGGTGCCTAATACTAACGAAAAACAGTTGCAAGAAGGAAACGATCGGCAGCCGCTACCGGTCGATGATAAGGTAGCTGCTGTGATAGCGACTCCGGAGGAGCATCGGGTGTCAAAGGGAGATTTTCGTGGCAGAGGTGAAGACCAGCTTGGTATTGGTGAGGTAGGAGACGCTGCTGGTGGAGCTAAGAAGGAAGAAATTGGGGAGAAGAAAATGAATGATCGCGACAGTGGAGCAGGAAGCAATGATAAAGCTCACGCTGTTGAAGAAGAGGGAAGCACAACCCCACTTCCTGAAAAGGTTAGTGCTTTTACAGCTGCAGTAGTGGTTAAAAATGCGGACTCGATACGTTGTTTGCTGCATGCATTGATCTCTCTGCGGGCGAATGTTGCATAATTTGTTTTATGGTGGATAGACGACTATAAATTGGAACAGACACTCCAATCGAAAATGCGAAAAAATGGTGCATATTTCTCTCAATTTAGGAGTATATTCTTTTCCGATGTCATATGATGTCTCGTGATAATAGATTTCATGGGGAAAATATTTCCGACACAATGCTTGGTGAAAAAAAGTCGTCTCTCTATTTGTTGAGAACTAATATGGAGTTGAAGATCGAACATTTGGGATTCCGTATGGAGTTCTGATAGCTTCTAAATTCAGTTACCATTAGGGCTTACCGGAACGTTATATATCCCTTAAGCATTAAGAAAGTTAGGGTCCATACTATTTCTTTTGGTGCTGGATTATGGAGATAATCCGGTGCAGGAAGTGATTGTATATAATTTTGAGTAAAATAGAGGTTTGGATATTCGAGCCATTGAACCCTTGGTCACTAACACATACTATATGTGCCTGTTGGGTTACGCTCACTTTGGCAAGTAATGGAACATAATTAATTTAGTTGCTTCACTATTTTTTAGTTGTTAATTTAACTTATTAGTTATCTTCGTATCATGTCTGGAAATTTCCCTTCTTGACAATAGATTGCTTAATCCATCTTAGTTTCACACCTATACTTCTTAGAAAGATTGACAATAAATTGTAGTAGTTGGACAAAAAGATTGCAGAGGAGCCTTTCTGCCATTAGCCAGGTAATTTAGATATGTAATATGCCAACCAGTTTTGTTGGTTCATCTCTGATCATATCCTTATTTACTAACACTGTTGAATGTAGTCACTAGTCATTGGTAGCTGCAATATTCCTTGAGCTCTCTCGAGTTTTCTTGGAGTGGATACCCCACATTACTTTCCATTTCAGTCATTAGCATTCTTCATGCTTCTATTAATAGTCTGGTTTTTGACACTAATGTGCATTTTCATCCACCTCGCCATCCTTGGGACGTCATTATTTTACTAGCATGAGAAATAACACAAATGCTCAAATTATGTACTGTTTCGTGCTTGTGCTAATTTTTTCTGTGCAAGGCAGTCTTCTGGTTTCTTGTAGAATATGCTTTGGTCTTTTAGCTTTGTAATTTTAAATATATAGTTTTAGCTTCTTTCTTTCTTTCTTTTTATTTTTTATTTTTTTATTTTTTGCAAATAACGTAGCAATGGTGGCCAAAGTCAGAGTTTATGATCTCTGCTTTTTGCAAAAGGTTTTTTTTTCATTTATTAGGAGTAGGTTAATTTATTGTTAGCCCGTTATAAACTTTTTCCCTGAAAAAATCCTGCAGATTCAGGTGGGTGGTTCCCCACTCTACAGGATAGATAGAAAGCTGGGTAAAGGTGGATTTGGACAGGTTTATGTTGGACGGCGTGCTTCCACTGTTAATACAAATGAGAGAACTGGCCCTGGTGCTGTGGAGGTAAGCATCAGGACAATTTCGATTCACACATAAATTCCCATCCCTCTCTCTCCCTCTCTTTGCATGTGTTACAATGAACAAAATTTCTGATATTTAGGTGGCTTTGAAATTCGAGCATAGAAGTAGCAAGGGATGTAATTATGGACCGCCTTATGAGTGGCAAGTTTACAAGTGAGTGGTTCTATAATCTCTCTTTATCGATTTTTCTTTATTATTTTTCTTTTGGTGATTCTTATACTAAATCAATCCCACAGTACGCTTGGTGGTAGTCATGGTGTACCCCGGGTGCATTACAAGGGCAGACAAGGTGACTACTATATTATGGTACGTTCTTATTTGTTTCTCTCTGGTTTTCCTTTTGGTTACATCTTCATTGATTTGAAGGTCATATTTTCTGGTCTTTACACGTAACTTTAATATTTCAGGTTATGGATATGCTGGGGCCGAGCTTGTGGGACGTTTGGAATAATAATGCTCACACGTGAGTAAAAAAGATATTTTCTCAACTTCCATTGGAACCTTGTTTTAGTATTAATTTTTCTTTTCTTATTTCAGAATGTCTGTTGAAATGGTTGCATGCATTGCAATTGAAGCAATATCCATATTGGAAAAGATGCACTCTCGTGGGTAAGGGTTCTGTTGGGAAATGGCACAACTTGTTTCACTTTTGCAAATCTTGTTTTTATTATTAATATACTAATTTATAATTATTTCTCTCTGTTAGGTATATTCATGGTGATGTCAAACCTGAAAATTTTCTGCTTGGTCCTTCAGGGACCCCGGATGAAAAAAAGTTGTTTCTGGTTGATCTTGGCTTAGGTATATTAGGACTTGCATCTTTTGTCATTTAATATTCGTTTCGCAGCATGTTGCATTATCTATGTTTTTATTGTTTCCAGCAACCCGATGGCGTGATGGTTCTGGCCAGCATGTTGAATATGATCAGAGACCTGATGTATTCAGGTGCACCTTTATCCTGTTTTTATTTTATAAATCTGTTTCTTTTCCATCCTCAAGTTTTTGTATTCCTGATACTGTCTGTTAATTGATGGTCTTGGTTCATTTGTGCTCTCTGCTTTGACAGAGGAACAGTGCGCTATGCTAGTGTACATGCTCATTTAGGGAGAACTGGTAGCCGGAGAGATGATTTAGAATCACTTGCCTACACACTAGTTTTCCTTCTTCGGGGTCGTCTGCCATGGCAAGGATATCAGGTTGACCCTTTCTTAAGTTGGATAGTCTGCTATCTCCTGTATATACTTTTCTTTACGATGATGATGGTTTTTTTTTTTTTTCTCCCCCCCTTTTTGGGGAATATACACACACACATGTAAGACTTAACAATGATGCTGGTTTCAGGGAGAGAACAAAGGATTCCTTGTTTGCAAGAAGAAGATGGCTACTTCTCCGGAGACTCTATGTTGCTTTTGTCCGCAGCCCTTCAAACAGTTTGTTGAATATGTGGTGAACTTGAAGTTTGATGAAGAACCTAATTATGCAAAATATATTTCACTTTTTGATGGAATCATTGGCCCAAATCCTGAGATCAGGCCAATAAATACAGACGGTGCTCAAAAGGTATGGTATAAAGGCACGTGAATGCATGTTGTAACCCCCCCCAAATTTAGATAAGTCTCTGGGGTGTGAAAGGATATATCTTACTGAGTCCCCTTCTTCTGAAGCTCATTTGTCAGGTGGGTCATAAGCGAGGCAGATTGACTTTGGAGGAGGATGACGATGAACAACCAAAGAAGAAGGTTCGTATGGGCATGCCTGCAACACAATGGATCAGTGTCTATAATGCCCGGCGGCCTATGAAGCAAAGGTATTCATGCTTAAAATGAAAGATTCTACTTTTTTCCTCATTGAGATAAATCAACAATCCATAAATTAGACTCCATGTTTCTGTCTGGGTTGCTTCATAATTCTGGAATGCTACATACTGTCATATCATAGCTCATTTACAAGTCAAGGTAAAATTGATCCTACTGTTTGAAATAATGAATTATTTTGCTATGTAGGTATCACTATAATGTAGCTGATGCAAGGCTTGCCCAGCATATCGAGAAAGGGAATGAGGATGGCTTGTTTATAAGTAGTGTGGCCTCATGTCAAAATTTATGGGCCTTAATAATGGATGCTGGCACTGGGTTTTCATCACAAGTTTATGAACTTTCACCCCATTTTCTTCACAAGGTAACTTTTCTTTTCATCATCATCTTTAAACCTTTATGGGTCCAATGTCCAATGTGAATGTTGGGTTTGAAATTAGTAGTTGATGACTTGGTTGTGACTGAAGGAATGGATCATGGAGCAATGGGAAAAGAACTATTACATCACAGCATTAGCCGGAGTCATCAACGGGAGCTCATTGGTTGTAATGTCGAAGGGTCAGTTGGAATCTTTTACCACTTCAGTTTTAGAGTTGTCTGGATTTTATTATCATTATTTAATGGAATCTCAATTTAATGATTCCAGGCACACAGTACTTGCAACAGTCATACAAAGTCAGTGATTCTTTTCCATTCAAGTGGATAAACAAAAAGTGGAGGGAGGGATTCTTTGTAACAGCTATGGCCACCTCAGGAAGTAGGTGGGGCGTCGTTATGTCCCGTGGTGCAGGATTTTCTGATCAGGTTATTTTTTGTATCTTGAAAAAATTATATCGTGTACATGGTGTAGAAAATTACATGGTGTAACTGACGGGTTCTTAAATTTCAGGTGGTTGAATTGGATTTTTTATACCCTAGTGAAGGTATTCATCGCCGGTGGGACTGTGGGTATCGAATCACCGCAACTGCAGCAACCAGTGATCAAGCAGCCTTTGTTCTTAGTGTACCGAGACGAAAACCTGCTGACGAAACACAAGAGACTCTCCGAACATCTGCATTTCCAAGTACCCATGTCAAGGTATAAAACTCTGAATCTGTTAAAGCTTGATGGGTGTTTTGATGAAGTGGTTAAATTATCTAAATCTATCGTTATTCATACTGCAGGAGAAATGGGCAAAGAATCTTTATATTGCATCCGTATGTTATGGAAGAACAGTTTCGTGATCTTCTATATCCGTTCTAACTAAAGCATATGGCAGATGCAGAGGCCTTGGGGGTATTCATAGGGATATCCAAGCTTAGAACAGCTTTTGATGATCTAGTCGAATTAAATGTAATTAAGTAGTTACTATGTGTTAGAACGTTTGTGAATTATGCCATTTATAGAAAGATATGCCCTATTGTCGGTCAAATGATAATCTAAGCCTTGGAACTTGGTTTCAAAATTTTCACCACCCTCCCTAACAAAGATAATACACGAACGCACGCCTCACTTGAGAGCAAGCATTACAAAAATAAACCAAGTTTGTGGTTCTCTATTTTGAAAGTTCGAACCGCTTGATTGATATTCAGCAAGCTGAGCCACTCTTGTTCTTCACTTTTTAGTGGCCCCAGGATCACCCTCTTCTCCTAAATGTAAGGGGGCAGCTAGAATACGTAATAATAACTAATAGTTTTAAGCTGACGCTAAATCCGAAGCAACCAACACCTTCTAAATGAACTTTCTGAGGATGAAGATTAAATTTGGTCTGAGTTGTAGGTCGAAGGCCTGCAGCACAATCTCCCCAAATGCACTTTTTCCTAAGCAAAAAAAGGCAGCATAAGAATCTCTGAATATTAGTTATAAGTAAAATTGGAGAAATTTCTATTTTGTTCGGGTTCTACCTCATAGTGATCATAGTCATAGCGTACAACAAATATGCATCGACAACCCCCGATATCGTGTAGCCTCCTCTGAATTTCCACAACATATGCATCGAAGTAGAGCGCATGATCTTGTCCTTCCTGTGTAAATTAGCCATTGAACTTTCCAAGGTAAGATTACATGATCTGAAACATTTGTCGCACTAAGGACTTCATTCCCCTTTCTCATTACGATGACCATTTTAGTTTTCTTATGTAATATTCACAATAAGCAATTATAGTTCAGTACAAAGCTTTTCTGGTAGCCAGACTATTTGTTGCTTGAAAATTTTGCATACAACCCCTCGCTAAGAAAACTCGATTTGGGAGGAGAAAATTTGGGAACACAGAATTTCTGTAAAGGTTACCCTATGAAGACACGTTCGCCCCTTAAGCTTTTAAGGCTGCTCTCTCTCTCTCTCTCTCTCTTGGCTGTTGGTTATTTGGCACGTCTGTTTTGTTTTTCTTCCTTTAGGTTGATTTCTTGTAAGCAGCTTGCTTTAGTCCTTGTATTCTTCCTTTGCTTTTATTTTTGGCTCCTTTTCCAGTTCTCGTCAGTTCTGCTGTTTGGTTCTTAATTGTTTTTTCTCTTTTTTTTTCCTCTTCATATATCAATAAAATAATAATAATAAATACATAAATACATAAAACTGGAAACATAGAATTACCCGGTAACACAACACAAGATCTCCAACTTTCACTCTGTAACACTCTGAAGATTCCAAAGGTATGGACCGATCACGCACACCCCTTGCAACATTAACCCACTCATCCTCATCCTTTCCGAAGCCAGCATATCGAACTCGAGCATCCTGTGAAGTTTGTTCAAATGCAATAGCAAAAAAAGCACAACAGATCATGAGGCTTTTCCCTTCAACATCTAAACATTTGCTGACATTTTTCCGGTTGTTTCATAATGATAAACCAGTGAGTGGAAAACAATGACGTATTTTGTGCATTTGCAACCTACAGTAACTGTCTAAAGAAGTATATGAATTGTGCAGGAAAAATCTTACTAGTTCTCCATGGCAATTAACTCGGTAACTGAGGAAGGAAGCAACGTCATACCTAAGGAATCAAAAGAACATTAGTAAGATTTCTCAAATCAATAGCAAAAAACATGAGTCTTAACCAAAACTGATTATGCAGTAACAGTGCTTTCTGAAAGCAGAATAATGTGAAACTTCAAATATCAATGGCTTTTCTGTAAACCACCAAGATGATATATGATAGGTCCATTATCTATGCCATTTCCACATACCATACATCAACAGAAGTAATGGATACACGATGACACTGACTATACGTAGAGCATAACACAATATGAACTTTATGGGTTAGTCGAGGCAGGAAATAATGCTAAAGCTTTTATGGTTTGGACATGTACAGCACCCAACAGTTTCCATGAAACATCAACCTTACACTGGCATTAGGGTAAGAAAATCGAGTACAAAAGCTCCATGTAAAGTCTACGACTGATTATTAACACATTTATACCAAAGTCAGCATGTAAATATCATTGCAGTCAACTTTCAACCACTTTTTCAACTTTGTTTCTCTGTGGAGCTAAATAGCCCAGATTCCAACTTTTGCAAAGCCTTCTTAAAGGATCTGAACTGAATATCAATCTTCAGCACATCATTATCAAGGGTGTAACATCCTGAATGACTGCAAGTAATAGATGTCTGAGAAGTTAGCATTGTTTATGGGAAGATCTGTCTTCCACTAGTTATTCCAAGTGTAAAATGAAAATAAAGTCAAGGCACTTGTACAATGCTGGCCAGAAATATGGGTAGCTAAACTGAGGTGCTACATCTGATCTGACTATGGAGAACTTATCATCTACCTATGTATTCCAGTGGATTCAAGATGTCATCTACAGTTTAGAATCCATGGAAATTGTACTTGTATGAATATGAACATATGATTCCATCACAGATCAAGCTAACAGTTTCGTATTCTCTGCTCTATATTTTTCTCACCAGGCATGGTCTCTTGACGAAAAGGCTTCAAATGCTAATTCTGAAAGATCAGTTGCCTTGCCTGCGTTAAATTTCAATAAATGATATTACAAAAAGTTAATAGTTTGACTTGGAACTGCACAGATTTCAAGTTTGCCAACACGTATAGAAAGTGAAAATTACTCCAGAACTGCAAATTATAGCATCTTGGACAAAGCTTGGATCGTGCAAGGACACACTGCAGTTTTTAGTTCACCAGGAAAATTTCTAAATGTACTCGGTATTCAATGCAAGAAGCACTAACCAGAATTACTGCGATCCGCACTAGTCTACTAAGCTTAGACTAACATGCTTCAGAACTAAGATGATTTGCGAGTTTCAAGTTTCATCGCCTATGGATCTTTCCGCTTAAAATCTCTTGACAAAAGACAAGATTATCTAAGCACGACTAAATCTCCAATCATCGAGCAACGCAGCTACTTGAATAATTCTAGGCACAAATGACTTACCAGGCACTGTGCAGCCCCTGCCACTACCAGCCTAGTATCGTGCAACAAAATAAAAGAAAACCATTGTAGAGCAAAAATATATAAAACTATTTGTATACCAATAACCGCAGCAACTGGTTGCTGCATTGGCAGTGCAAAGGAGAACTTCAGATAGAATTTCTAAAATTCATCAGCTGATAATGCGGAATTTACCTTTGAATTCAGGTGGTTCAGATGAAGGCGCGTCAGTCACAAAATTACTCTCCGAATGATAAAGCAAAAGTTTCGGTGGCGGAGTGGGAGGCGGAGGTGATGGCGAAGGTGGAAGTGGAGGCGGAGGTGGAGGCCGAGCTTTTTTACCGCTACTTCGCAATTCCTTTTTCCGATTCTCAAACCAGGCATGCACCTAGGGCACATAAGAATGACCAAATATCAACAAAACAATGAACAAAGTAGAATGTGGATAAGGAAAAATCGTATACCTGTTCCGCAGAGACGGGAGATTTTCCAGCACGCCACAGGGAGCAACTGCAACAAAGAGCGAACACGAAAAAGAAAGGCACGATGATTGATTGCACAAATACTGGTTTGAAGAAGCGATCGAAGCTTATAGAAAATTTCCCTCTATAACCTGAAATGAAGTGCGACATCTTGGAAAAACTCTTGACCAAGTGTTTGATCTCCAGAGTCCTTTAAGATATTATCCATCTCCACAATCTGCAAAATAAACGGCAGAATGAATCGAAATCGGTAATTACAAAACAGAAAATGCTGTAATGAATTTCTGCACAGAACTCGAACAGGGAAACTAAACTCGGAAGTAGCGATTGAAAGACTGAAGTCAAGCATACAATAAGAACTTGCCTCAGCTAGTGTGAATTCGAATGGAGAATCATCTAAAACACTTGACGAATTTCGATACTCCATTGGCAAAAACGGAAGAAATTATGCAGAGCGCAGAAAGAGGAAGTGATTAGAAATGAGAAGTCTGCTTGTTGGGGTCGAGAACTCTGCTGATGAGCAACAAAATTACACTTTTTAAAAATATGTTGAATGACATTTTTAACCTCAAGTCGAACTTGATTTTTACAATTTTAAATTTCATTATTTTTTCAGTGCGGATTTTCTTTTTTTTTTTTTCCTTCCTTTTAGTACTTTAATACAGATTTTCTTTTTTAGTATTAACAATACAAATAAAATGGTCTTTTTTTCTAATTAAAATTTCACCTCATTAAAGATTCGATTGGAATTTTTAAATCGCAAATTTAGTCTATCAGTTTGTCTCTTTAGTCATTAACTTTTGTAACAGATTTTCTTTCTTCATAAAAGGGATTTACATGTATAATAGAATTGAGAATTTAGAGTTTCGTTCTACTCAAAATTCAAATTTAAATGTATATTTAATCAAGGGTGGAACAATCAAGGGGCCAGTTCCTCTCTTAAATTATGATGTTTTACCTATTTGTATATTGATTTTTTATAAAATATTAAATTTTTTTAATTATTTTATATATATTTATTCATTTAACCTAAAGCACATGTGTAACACCCTTGCTTCAATGGCGTGGGAGGGGTCCATTTTCAACCTACTAACATTTGTTGTTATAGTACAATACAAAAGAATTTATAAATATAGCAAAATTTAGATTTTGTTTTGAAATCTATCGATGATAGACCTTATTAATAGTGTGGGTCTATCAATTATAGAATTTATCACGGATAGATTTTGGTATATTTGCAATAGTTTTAAAATGTTGCTATACATCTAAATATTATCCCTAAAAATATTACCTAACGCGATTACCTAAAGGTTTATTATAATCTTTTTAAATTAATATTACTTAATTTAGATACTACAATATATTTTATATTTATATGAATACCAAATTACAATTTTTGTCTCTAAACTTTTGAAACTGTGTCTAATAAATCTCTAACATTTTATTTTGTGTCTAATAAGTCTCTTGCAAATATTTAACATATCCATAAACTAATAATTTTGTATCCAAGTTTAAGATATATTCAAAATGTTTAAAAATATATTTTATTGGACAAAAATTTATTCTGGTATCTAATTGAGCCTTAAAATCAATTGGGTAATTGTGTTTGGTGGCGTTTTTAGGGATAATAATTAAGTGTATAGAAACATTTTTAAAAAATTAGAAATATAGCAAAATCTATAAATATAGACCTCTATGCGATATGGTCTATCACTGATAGACCTTTACTAGTAATATGATCTATCAATATTTTGGATTTGATTGTTATATTTGCAACTGCCTTATTTCAAAATAGTTAATAATAGATAGTAGATTATTATTTTTTTTTCCCCAAAAAACTGTCAAATAAGACCCATTGACTATTAGACAAATAGTTGAGTTATATATATGTATAATATAACAATTAATTTTTAACATTTTTAAATATATGTGTAAAAGATGTTTATTTGATATAAATATGAAACCAGAGGAATGTATTAGACACGAAAAGTAAAACTTCCTTCAACCAACAAATCGTCAGTCTCTTAGCTAGATTCGAATTTTCACCTCGAGACATTTCTTTATTTTAAATGAATCCCATGTATCCCATTTGGGGAAACTAATTTGTCATAAGTTCATGATCTTTTTATTTTATTTAATTTATTTATTTATTAAGAGTTCATAACCCATATAGAAGCAACTTGAATGTTCAAAGGATTTGAAGGCAAGCAACAACGAGAACAATGCGACCCGATCAGTAAGCAATATCTATTCACCATCATTTGCGCACGTGCATGCCATATTACCTTCATCCGTCTCTTTTTGCCACAATTAGTATTAGCTTAAATCACATTTAGTAGTACAAGCTTCCATTCCATCACTCCAACAAAAATTTTAGAAGTTTATGTCAACGGAGTATTTGTTCATATATCAATAGTAAATTTATTTTTATTTTAAAAAAAGTTTAAGAATTTTCTTTCTAAAAAAAAGTTCTAACAATTTCCATCCAAAATGAATGGTATGAATATTTCTAAATTTTTCATAGAAATTCAAGGGTATTTTTGAAGTAAAATACAAAATTCAAGGTCATTTTAAAAATTTTAACCTACAAATAATTTTATTTTTAAAAAAAGTTAAAGGAGCGAGAAAATGGTAAACGGTGTAAATAAGTAAAAAATGGTGTGAGTCCTACAAAATAAGAAATGGAAATGAGATTGATTGTCATTTTGGTGTAATTTAAAAATGGAAACGAAATTGGTGATATACATATTTTTTTGGGGTCTCACGTTTTATTTTTGTTTTTGTTTTTGTTTAAGTAAACATGTCATTAATATTGAAAATAAGATGAGTTGTTTTCAAATTTGGCAAAATTAGCCAATTTATTTACAAATATAATATTGTCTATTATTGATAAACAGTGAAAGAGATTGATAAACTACTATTATCTAACAGTGATAAACTGTGACATTTTTCTATATTTGAAAATACTTTTAGACGTTTTACCCATTTAAAATAATTACCAAAATAAAATTGGTCTCACAATTGTTATTATTACTTTTTTATTCTCATTGGTGTAAACTATATGTTTCCTAACCTTTGTGTCAATAAAAAGGTTTTATAACGGGTGGAGATCCTACTCACCATTATTGTGTGCACGGTAACATATATATGGATAAATAAAATACTTCATTCTTGGTTGTTCAACATTTTAGATAATTGTTTTAAATGGTAAAATTGCTGAAAATATCTTTAAATATGTCAAAATATCACTGTCTACCAATGATGGACAGTAATAGATCCCATCACTGTCTATTAGTGATAGATCGACATTTTTGCTATACTTTTAAATATTTTTGCTCGTTTTTGATCTATTTGAAAATAACCCTATTTTCTTTTCAATTTCTTTTTCTTTTGAATATGTCTCTTATGTCTATCAAAAAGTTAATAATTGTTAATTGTTTGCATTAACGAGAAAGTACTAACCTTTATTAAAAAAAAATTAAAAGAGCACGACTCAACTAATATAAAATATGTATTATTGTCTCTTTTAATTTTTCCACATTATACATTGTAATACATTGTAAAAGAAATAAAAGAGTAAAAGAATAAAAGAAAATGGAAAAATATAAAGTATTATCTTATACAGGGTTATGAAAATACATACGTACTCATTAGGATCACTATTAAGTCTTTTATAGGTAGGAGAGAGTAATCCAAAAAAGAGAAAAATGAGAAATATAAAGTATTATCTTATACATGGTTATGAAAATACATACGTACTCATTAGGATCACTATTTAATCTTTTATAGGCAGGAGAGAGTAATCCAAAAAAGAGAGAGAAAATGAGGGTGTGTATATATATATTAAAAGATATAGAAATTATTTTAAATGACAAAATTGTTGAAAATATTTATAAATAATATTAAAATATTATCGTTTATTTGCGATAGACTACTATATGTGTTTATCATAACACAGATAGATATAGGTCGTAATTTGTTGCACATAAATAATAAAATTTTGCTCTATTTATAATAGAAATAACAATTAATTCAAACCTTTATGCATGCACCCCCGTACAAGTGCTGCGTACAAGTTCCGCCCAGGATAATTGGGAAAGATCAAACCAATTTGAACCGGGATATCGCTACTTCAAAGGAAGGCAAGGCAGACCGAACTACAAGAGCAGCGACGGTTTCATTAGATGTCTTATAATAGGAATCCCTCTTTTTTCCGATCTAGTTCCTCCACCACCGCGAACCCCAGTTAGATTCAGGAAGGCTCAAGCAGAGGCGCGCCTGCCCCCTCATAGTCCATTAGTGGGTAGGGTGGTAAACTTAGAGGGCGCCCGCCTCCTCCTCAGACGTGTCCTCGACAACTTGGCGGTTGTTCGGTTTCCGCTTTAGAGATTCTCCTTTGGAATTTTGCCTTTGTTATCTAACCTGGTATATCCGACTGTCAGTAGAATTAACCGTAAGTCCCCTTTTTCTCAGAAAGAAGAAGGAGACGAAAAGCTATGTGAAGTAAAAGAATAAAAAGTCGCCGACTGCTACTAAGAACCTAACAGAACTTTTCAAAATGTGGGTTCTAAAACCACTTGTGTACTCTGAGAGAAAGACTTATTATCAGCGCTCCGCCTCTTCGCTTAACTCCCGGACTATTCGCCTTATTTCCCTAAAAGCCACAAAAACTACGTGGATGGATAGGAACTAAAAAAGAGAGATTGAAGTAGTTCGGACGATTCAATAATATTATTACTTCAATTTGGAGTTTTTAGTTGGATAAATCTCTTGATTCACTATTTCCATTTTTTTGATTGATTGCCTTTTTTTTGACAATAAGTTTGAAATCTTAATGTAGGCAAGGAAAGAGAGTTTTGCTATTATTACTTGCAGGATCGGAGCGTAGACGAGCGAGCAGAGCCCAGGGAACGGGGAAGTCCGTCATAGAGCAGTCTTCTACTTGTAGCATACCATATCTCAATGGACTGGCGTAATATTTCTACTGCGTGTATGTTTCCATAATGAGGGTGTTTTTCCAAAATCAAACTTTGAAAAGGGAGAAAAAACATAACAAGATTCCAACGTTAATGTAATTTTTAAAATAAGATATCAATGATTTATGTACACATATTTGTTAATTTTTTTAAAATTAAGGGCATGATTCAAACACATAATTTTTTTTCTTTTATGAAATAGACAACGAAATTCAAAATAAGTATTTTTTTGGTATAGTTAAAAAAAAAAAACGAAAAAAATTTAATTGTAGAAGAAGAGAGTTGGAGGAAGTGGGAAGCAAAATGGCAGAGACGAGAACGGAATCAAATTTTTGCGACTGATCACATTCCCTCCCTTGTCCCCTCCACGAACTAGGTGAGGTGGGGACTGGGGAGGGAGAAAAGGAAGAATGAATCCCACGTAAGCCTTCCCCCTTGTCTTGCTCCTTAATACTCTCTCATTTCTTTCTCTTAATTCCTTGTTTTTCCACATCTTACAAAGACTCTTTCCTTCCACAATTTTTTCGCCATGACTTCGTTGAGTCGATGTATTTTTATGGTATCAACACCCTCTACTCATTTACCCACCTAACTTTAGTTTTCTTCTTCTTTTTAAGCCACAAGCTTTTTCCATTTCTCACGTCAATTTGTCAAGTCTTATATTCAGCTTCACATTTCTGGGTCTTCTTATTCAAACAACAGGGATTATTTTTCTTGCCTAATCTTTTGGGTTTTGTTTGAACAGAACAAGCCGGACATTTCCAGTTCTTGTAGTCCTATATCTTTGACAAGGCACTCAGAATCGTTGAGGGTTTCTTCTGTTATATCACACGTGGGAGCAATTGAAAGGAACGACAACGTTTTGATGGAGAGCTCATTGAAGAACCCAGTTATTGATTTCTACAATGAGGACAAAGCCACGGAGGACCAGGGTGTCACTCCCTGGACCCTCTCTGTTGCTAGGTGGGAGAAATCATATTAAGTTATGATTATAGTATATCTCATATTCTAATTTTTTGCCTCCATAAAAGCTTAAGTATTAAATTTAAGTTGTATATTTTTCTGATTGTTACTTTGAACTCTGTTTAATCATTGATTGTTCCTTTGTTAAACGTATATTAAGTCAATTGTTAATACTAGAAGGATAACATACATTAGTTGTTTGTTCGGAATACTCACTTTTTGAAAGAAAAGTTTGTTTAATTGGTGGTTGTGATAAGGCAATGGGACACTTCCACGATTGGTTTACCTTGTCAACCACCTAAAAGCATAGCCACCAATAAGACAAACTTTTTCTAGATAACTTTGTATTCTTAATCTGATCATAAATCAATTGGTTAAGGTATATGCCTTCCAACCAAGGGATTAGTGGTTCAAATTCCCCTCCACGTGCTAAACTTAAAAGAGAAAAAAAAAAAAAAAATCGTCTTTGATTACTTTCCTTAATCATGATCACTTGATTAATTATCATAATTCTCCCTATTTTATCTAGTGGATATAACTTACTGCGGGATCCGTATCACAATAAAGGTCTAGCCTTCACAGAGAAAGAGAGAGATGCCCACTACTTGCGTGGTCTTTTGCCTCCTACTGTCATTTCTCAAGATCTTCAGGTTATCTATGTGATCTCCAATCATTTTTAAGTCCATTCTTGGTTGCCGAACTTTTTGGTATTAGTAGTAACTATTTACCTCTCAAATGTTAGGTAAAGAAGTTGTTAAACAACCTACGACAATATCAAGTTTCTCTGCAAAAATACATGGCCATGATGGATCTTCAGGTACCAATGACCTGTTTTTCACGGTAGCCTTAGATTGTACTTATCTACCTTCATTCTACTACAGGGTGTGCAAGGAATAATATATCTCTTACATATTTGACTTATGTGAACGTCTTTGAAAAATAGTTTTAGATGGTATGGTAAGCTTTTCTCCCTTAAACTATTATATTGTTTTTTAAATTAATTTTTTAATGCACTACATATGCAGCGTTATTTTATGTGTGAATTGTATGTATGTATGTGTATCTATATATATGCATGCATGCATATGCATATTACTTTCAAATGGTTGTTAATGCTAGTATAACGATCACGTCTAGTTCCAAAATAATTTATATCATTGTTGGTGAAAATTTACAATGATCAACTATTTGAACTGTCAATTATATTTACTTTGTTCAGGAAAGCAATGAAAACTTGTTCTATAAGCTTCTCATTGAGCATGTTGAGGAGTTACTTCCAGTGGTCTATACTCCAACTGTAGGGGAAGCATGCCAAAAATATGGAAGCATCTTCAGGCGGCCTCAGGGTCTTTATATCAGTTTGAAGGAGAAGTATAGTTAACCGTAACTTTCTCAGTTCTTACGTTGGTCAAAGTTACACTCAAGACTTTCTTACCTTTTTTTTTTTTTTTTTGTTGAAACTAAGAAGTTTTTCTGCAGAGGGAAGATCTTAGAGGTTTTACAAAACTGGCCTGAGACGAGTATTCAAGTCATTGTTGTCACTGATGGTGAGCGGATCCTGGGACTGGGTGATCTTGGTTGCCAGGTATAATTGTGGGTTATGGTAAGGATGTATCTTGAGTGCTTTTGCTCTTTAACTAGGAACCTTCTTGTGTCTTTTTATTAAAAATTACTGTTATCTTTTTCTTTTGAAACCCGTGCTTTTTAATTTCTTACATTTGATAGAATAATTCAGGGTATGGGAATTCCAGTTGGAAAGCTTTCACTTTATAGTGCCCTTGGTGGTGTTCGTCCTTCTGCAGTAAGTATTTTCTGTGCTATTCCTTTTTCCATTGAAATATCTATTAACTTTTCATCTAATTCCTTCATTTTTTTCTATCAAGTCTAACCGAAATGATTTCAATAAAATGCAATCACAAGAGTTCTGGATTTGGAAAATTTTGTATGGATGATTTTTAACTAATGTCCATGACATGTTTTGACTTTCTAATTGGGAACAAAAAAATATCTTATCACAAAGGTGAACTGTTTCAGTGCTTGCCAGTGACCATTGATGCTGGGACGAACAATGAAAAGTTGTTGAACGACGAGTTCTACATAGGGCTCAGGCAAAAAAGGGTTACTGGTCAGGTTTGTAGTATTTGGTTAACTAGCCTTTGCTTTGTGTTTTATGATACTGCAATGAAGTTTTCACCTTTCTGTTTCTTACTTTAGGAATACACCGAGCTTGTCCACGAATTCATGACGGCAGTCAAACGAAATTATGGAGAGAAAATCCTCATTCAGGTACAGTTGTAATGATGCACAATGTAAACTAAGTCTTCTAAGTCTTACTCTACTTGCACTTTTGGTTCTCTGCCCTTCATAATGGCCTGTCACATTGCCAGTTTGAAGACTTTGCCAACCACAATGCCTTCGATCTGTTAGGAAAATACAGCAAGACACACCTTGTTTTTAATGACGATATTCAGGTTATTATTCAATAATTCCAGTGTTGTACTTAATTTTTCAAATTTGGCATTCTATTGTGTAAATTACTACCGAACAGGGGACAGCATCAGTGGTCCTTGCAGGGCTTGTTGCAGCTTTGAAGCTAGTTGGTGGAACATTGGCTGACCATAAATTCCTATTTCTTGGTGCTGGAGAGGTTGTCTTTCCTAAAATGTTATATTATATAGAACTCTCTAAGTAGTCAACTGTCTATGTGCAGCCATTTTCTTCTCGATTGACTTGTCTAGCTTTTGTTGCTTTATAGGCTGGCACAGGGATTGCAGAACTCATCGCTCTAGAGATTTCAAAAAAAGTAATGGTCGTACAATGCTAATTTCTCATAGTTTTTACAACTTCAAAAGAGATACTGGATATGATATCAAGGAGAATATGTTGTGAAAACAACTAAAGGTTATCAAAATATCAAAACTAACTCTGAATTCACTTTCCAGACAAATACCGCTTTGGAAGATGCTCGCAAGAAAATCTGGCTTGTTGATTCGAAGGTAGTCCAAAGAAAATGAAAGTAGTTTCTCCTTTTGGTACTATATATATTTCTATTGACACTGTTTTCTTCTATTAGTGTTAATCTTCTTATTATGTAGGGTTTGGTTGTTAGTTCCCGTAAGGAATCACTCCAACACTTCAAGCAACCTTGGGCACACGAGCATGAACCAATTAAGGATCTTGTTAGTGCTGTGAAGGTCTCTTTCTTAACATCTCCATTTAAAATTTGCACAAGAGTAAAAAGGCAAAGGTTTCATAGTTTTTATCCTCCTATCTCATTTCAGGATATCAACCCAACAGTGTTGATTGGGACATCAGGTGTGGGAAGGACATTTACTAAAGAGGTTGTGGAGGCCATGGCCGCCATTAACGAGGTATTTTATTTGCAAAACTAACCCACTTGCATTTTGTAGATTCAGAAGAGAATATATCAGTAGTAATTTTTTTGTGGATTGCAGAAACCAATAATTCTTGCTCTTTCAAACCCCACTTCCCAGTCTGAATGCACTGCTGAAGAGGCTTATACATGGACTGAGGTACTACCTACATACACAAAATACCATGTCCTAGTTGTTTTTGTCGATGTTAACCCAATACTTCTATTTCGACTTCATTTTATGTGGTAAATTTTCCCCTTCTAGGGTCGTGCGATTTTTGCTAGCGGCAGCCCATTTGAACCTGTTGAATACAAAGGGAATGTCTTTGTACCTGGACAGGTCTTACACATACATACCCCATGCCTAACTTCCATTTTATCTTTTACCCTCAACTGTCTTTCATTGAAATGTATAAGTCTAACGTTATTACTGTTTTCCTTTATTACTTAGGCAAATAATGCTTATATTTTTCCTGGCTTTGGTCTTGGATTAATCATGTCCGGTACCATCCGCGTTCGCGATGACATGCTCCTAGCAGCCTGTAAGTGCAATAAAGACTTGGACTTTGAGTTTGATACTAAATTCAAAATGATCAATAGATTTACAAGTTATGATACCATCCACGTAAAGTTGTCGCTTAAATTGATTATCCTTTGTTTCCATCAAGTAATCCTTCCTGCCCCTCCTGTCTAAATCTTCTGACCATGCCATTCGAGACCAAGATTGGATATGGATAGAGTTTTGAGTTACCTCTGGTCTCTTCTGAAGCTGATTCAAGAACAATAATGGAAAGTTGCAATCTATTCTGAACTTCTTTGTTTTGTTGGAACAGCCGAAGCTCTAGCTGCACAGGTTACACAAGAGAACTTCGACAAGGGACTTATATACCCTCCATTTATCAACATTAGAAATATTTCAGCAAATATTGCTGCAAAAGTAGCTGCAAAAGCTTATGAACTAGGTTAGCACCACACTTTTTTTACTTCCATCATTCTCACTACTATCACTAACCAAAGGTTTCACCGTTTTACTTTTACCGGTGCTCATAGGTTTGGCGACTCGCCTTCCTCAACCGAAAGACTTGGTGAAGCATGCCGAGAGTTGTATGTACAGTCCTTCTTACCGAAGTTATCGGTGAAGCTGCTGAGGTTTCCCCAATTTTGCGTTCTTCCATGTTTTCGTGTTCAAATCACACACACATCATCAGCTTTTGTCAATCATTTGTTCTCCCCACCAACTTTTGTCCTGTAAGTTAATTGATGGGTTCTTATAGTTGAGGTTGAGAGATCAAATACTCGTACTCCTACCCGTTCTGTGAGAAATAAGGGTCGTTAATTCTTTCACCATATTCCCTTCAAAACCATTATGGCAATGACTTAACTGGTTCACCACATTGGTGTATCAATAGTTTTCTAACATTTATTCAAAATTGTTATTAAACACAACCGATTGAACCAGTATAATTTGATTATAGTGTACTAAAAAAATAATATTCTATAGCAGACGAATAAGGATTGAAATTAAGTCCACAAACAATAGGAAATGAACAAACATTTCTCAATTTATAAATATGTTTTATGAATGATGAATTTAGTATGTCCATTATACAAATAATATACTTTATGTTTAGTATATTAGTCAACTGATAAACCGAATATAATGTATATCAAATAATTTATATATTAGATATACTACTATATACGCTTTGATACACCAATAAGGGTAAATTTAGAATAATAAAAATGGAAATCTACTTTTATGTTTTTTTTTTTT
>QLSR01000165.1:3311442-3406799 GCA_031780015.1 Citrullus colocynthis | reverse complement strand
TTTTTTTTTTTTTTTTTTTTTTTTTTTTTTTTTTTTTAATTTAATTTATGGTTAAAAACATGTTTAATAAATTTAATTTTTCTATTTCCTGTACTTTTCCACCAAAATTAAAAGAATGAGACACATTAAGATTCAATCAACTTCTACTCTCACAAGATCATACATATATATGTAAATATATTATTAAAAAAAAGTGTCATAGATAATGGCATAGATAATATACTTAATTTATATTATCTGACCCATATAACAATTATTCTTTTTAGTGCATTGACAAATACAAATAAACTTATCCTAAATCATATTATGATAAGAAACTCATAACTTTAATTAGAAAAGAGTATATTTCGAAATAAACAAATACATTTGTATAATTTTTCTTAATGCTCAATAATAATAGTTAATTAGAAACTTCGATTGAGATAAGGTCCATATACACGAGATAATACTAAAATTAAAACGAATATGCTCGAAAGTATTTTCTATAATTTATTAATTCTTAAAACGTTCTTGATTAAATTATGACATTAAAACATATATAATAAGCCTTCAAAATATTTATAAATCATGGTAGTATTTTTATTGGTAGAGAAATTCAAATTTCAAACTTTTTGGTTGAAGATATACCCTTTATGCCAATTGAGCTAAGGTAATTTTTTTTTTGGTTAATGCGCTTTTCTATTATATTACATGAATGCATTTTATTTGAGAATTAAGGAGCGTAAGTGATTAATGGGATAGCAACTAAAGTGAGCATATAGCTTGACATTAAATGGTATATACCTAGTCAAAATGAATAAAATAAAATATTAATAAACATGTTCCCCTTTTTAAGATTGGAGATTCAAATACTTCTATCTCTATTCGTTGTACTAAACAAAACTAATTAATGTAATATTGTGTAATAATGTGAGTTGGATGATCATCATAAAATCAAATTAGATGACAAGTTTACATCTACCTAGCTACCTACCACTAAACTTGTTGGTTTAATTTCTTTCCCAATTTTGAAAAGCCTTTGATAATGTAATTGCCCTAGTAAGATTGCATTTAATATTCTTAATAACAATTATTGTTAAGGAAATCGAATTTGATCCATGCACAATTAGTCATTAAATCTTTCCAAAACTTATAAATTTTAACAAAAAGTCGACTCTAGTGTCATTTTTGTCATAACATTATCAATTGCACACTAAATATATATTTTATAATCAAAGCTAAGATATATATCGAAACACTTTAGGCAAAAATTAAAACACTTATCCTACTTTAAACTCATCTTATGTTGATAAAAGTTCTATTAGATGTTTATTTTTCATAGAAGAATTAATTGAGCTAAGTTTCAAAGTTAACCAAAGAAAGGCCAAATCCATTTACTCCCACCTCTTGGAAAGCATGAAATGAAGAATCGGGAAGAATCCACAAGTTGATACATTTCTTTACTGGTTTGAAAAAACTTAGCATGTGAAGTTGAATTTTAAATTTATATATAGATATAAAAAATTAATTTCGAATAATTATTTGGTATATTATGAACTACACTCATTTTAGTCCATATTTTAATTACAAAATATAAATCTTTAAATTATTTAAGATAACGAAAAAAATATACTACAAGTGATAAATTATGATTAAACAACTAGGTGGGTTGCAAAATGATGGGTATAACTAACTATTCCAAATTTTTTTTCTCTCTCTCTGACTAGTTCACAAATTTTTTAGCATGAATTTCATTACAAGCTAAATCATATTAGAAAATTTTCAGTAAATTAAATAAGAACCAATACTAAAATAACTTTAAAAAAAAAAAAAAAAAAAAAAACCAAGCCTAACTATATTATGCCTATTAAACTGGGGCTAACTCAACTAATATAAACTGTGGTATGTATTAGATATTTGTAATTGGAATCTCTCTATTGTACTATAAATGGTTGTGGGGCCAAATCAACTAGAATTTTACATGTGGGTTTATTGATTATTTTTATTTTTATTTTTAATTTATTATGCATATATAGAGATGAGAGGACAACCTAAGATCGTTGAGTAAATTCTCTCAAATAAATTTATTTAGGGATGTTTTGAAATATAACAAAATGAGCAAAACTATTTACAGATATAAAAAAGTTTCACTGTCTATAAGCAATAGACTTCTAAACAATAAAAGATAATAGACTTTTAATAGACAGTAAAATATTTTTATATTGATAAATAGTTTGATTTTTTTTATTTATAATAATTTTTCGAATATGTTTGTGAAATTTTGTTCTATTTGGGTGGCCGGTACCCATTACTCGAATTTCACCAACTTTTTGATGAATTATTAAAATATATTTTAAGCTACAATTAAGACAATAACTTTAATTTTTCTCTCTCTATTTTACCCTCCAATCTCTACCTTTTACTTCCTCCCAAAGCATCAATGTAACTTTGTTGAACGAATAAGACAAAGTGGATAAAAAGGTGATTAAAAAGGATAATTAGGTTAGTGAAAGAATATTTCTGAATTTTATTTTATTTATTTATTTTTTGTGTGTGGGTGGGTGAAGATACCAAATGGATAAGCTAAAATTTTTCATCTATGTATAAACTTTAAATTATCCCAAGTATGGCACTATAATATTTTATCTGATAATAATAATTATTCTCAAGAATGTAAAGTTAAAAAAGATATAAATTAAAGTGACATTTACCGTTCTCAATAAATTATTTAATATTTTAAATTAGTAATTGAAGTTTGATTAAAAGATGTCCACCCGATTAAAGAAAAGTCACATCAAACATATACATATCTATCATAACTATTAGTCAATCACACTTTTGATTGTGATTTGGATATAACAAATAACAAAATAAAGTAACATCTAATGTGACTTCGACTCAGTATGTGATTGTTGTAACTTTTAAAATAACTATTTTCAATATGTGATTGTTGTAACTTTTAAAGTAACTATTTTTAGTATGTGATTGCTGTAGCTTTTAAAATAACTATTTTCAATTTTACTTTGTGACAAATAAGATGTGAAAAGAAGTAAAATAATATTTGGTAAATTTTAATTTTAAATTAGAAAAGTTAGTTACAGTGTTAAATAAATTAAATACCAAGTGTAATTTAATTATATGAACTAAAATATGTTTATTATTTTAATTATTTTTATATTGATAATTAATTTATAATATATTTTTTAAACTTTATAATCTTAACAAACGTTCATTCCATCTAAATTATTTGATAAAAGTTTTAAAAAAATAATTGTTATCATAAATTGAATCAATTAAAATTTAATTAAAATTTAAAAATATATGTGAAAAGTATATTATATGGAATAATACTATTAATATATTTATTTAAATGGTTAAAGATAATTTCCCTTAAGAAAGTATGATATTTTTAGGAAAGTAGAATCTAAAAGTTACTAATATCCTAAACGATTTCAAACACAATCATAAACGAGCCTTTCATTCAATTTTGCATTTATCATAATTTAAATATCCAAATTATAGACTACATAAACAGAAATTGGCTTCTACATATTCATTGGAGTACAACATATTTTTTACATAGAATACTTAATTATAATTTTACTTAATATGTAACTTACTAGTAACTAGTATCACTCATTCAAATTATGACTTACTTAGTTTTTTGTTTCACCCAACTAAAATGCATCCTTCTCAACTTTCTAATATACAAAGTAGTCAAATACGAGCCAATTGAAATGGATACAAATTATATGCAATTTAACAATTGAAGTGGATAATTCAAATATTTATAAAAGTTTTTCTTTCAAACAACAGAAATTTCATAAACAATAGTATAAAGTCAATTTGGATTATGAAAGAGATTCATAATCTATGTAGAAAACATTAATGTATAAAGAATATTGTCTAAGGATGCACACCTTTTCTAGCTAGTTAACTCATGAATTATGATATTTTGTTATCTATAAACATGATTAAGAGAAACGTTAAAAAATTTACATTTGATTGTCAGAATATGTGTAATTTAGCTTGAACTTTGTCAATGATGTGATTGAGTTCATTAATGATATTCATATGAATAAAAGTATTATTAATATATGATTTAAAAATAGTTAATATTGACATAATTATTAATGTTTCATTTTTGTTTTTGGTAATAATGGGGATTGGGGAGGGGAATAAAATAAAATAACACTAGAAATAAATGGATGAGAATGAGATTGAGATTGAGATCAAGCAAATAATAATAATAACAATAAGGATAGGGAGGGAGGGAGAGAGACCAGAAAAATACGTTATCCTGAAGAAAGGATAAAATGGTCATATCGCCAAAGTCTTACCAACGAA
Source organism: Citrullus colocynthis (assembly GCA_031780015.1). Lineage (NCBI taxonomy): Eukaryota > Viridiplantae > Streptophyta > Magnoliopsida > Cucurbitales > Cucurbitaceae > Citrullus > Citrullus colocynthis. The sequence continues at coordinate 3,402,473 of QLSR01000165.1, read as the reverse complement.
CACCCGCGTTTCGCTAATCTCTCCCGATTGAACAGAGAACTTTGATTTTTCCCTAAATATTAATTCCTCAAAATCCTCACTTTCATCATAAAAACCTCTCTTTCTCTCTTAATTCTTCTTCATTTCTCACGATCTCGCATTTGTGCTCTCTTCACTAACTCGGTGGCCTGACTCGCCGGGTCACGAATCGTAATGACTCGGCGTTGCTCTCACTGCAGCAACAATGGCCATAACTCCCGGACCTGCCCCTCCCGCGGTGGCAGAACTGGCAGTGGTACCCTCCCCGGCGGCGGCGGAGGTGTGAAGCTCTTTGGGGTTAGGCTCACCGACGGGTCTTTCATCAAGAAAAGCGCCAGCATGGGGAACCTCTCTGTACATTACCATAGTTCTTCTTCCGCCGCCGCCTCGCCGAATCCTGACTCCCCTAACTCCGACCCTGTTCACGATACCGATGGCTTTTTGTCCGATGATCCTGCCCATGCATCCTGCTCCGCTAATCGCCGTGGTGAAAGGAAGAAAGGTAACCGATAAACAGTTTCAGAATCGTAACATTATGTTTTGGTCTTGAAATGTTTGTTTCTGAGAGGAATTCGTGTTTGATTTTCCTTGTGATTCGGATAAGGCAATTTAATTTCGTGATGTCCGTGTTTTAGAGTTTAGTTGATTTGTTTCACAATCGTTTGTTGCTGTATATTTGTGACGGATTTCAGGTCTGTCTTCTGATAAATGCTTCGCGCTTGGGCAATTTTCTTGTCTTCATCAGTTTCTTATGTTTTCTTTCGAATTTTTCCTTGGCTATTTCTTTCTTTCTGCTTTTGATCGATTCCGTCATTCTTTCTAGTTTTGTTGCAAATTCTGGTACTTGAATTTAGTGACTTATAATCATTGAGATTCTCAATTCGATGACTTGTACTGCTTTCTGTCACGTTCGCTGTTGAACTGTTAAGAGTGAGGTCTCTGGCCACAAGTTTCTTCGTGGATAATGTGGATCGAGTTGATATGTTTTCCATTATTCAATGTTTCCCTTAGTCAATCGTGTCTGTAAGATTATGAACCAGTGCTTTCTAAGTATGCGTTGAGAAGTAATGACCTGCTGGCTTTTCCATAGGGGACATATTTATCTCGATGGTTGTGGTTGCACTTAATTACATTTTAATTTTAATGGTCGCTGTATTGAAAGCTATGGAAGCTGAAGAGAAGAATAATGGCTTTACTGGTGTGAAATTTGATAGTATTTGCATTTTAAGTTAATAAGTCTAAGAGGAGGTCGGAGAGGACGGAAACTCCATTAGGTTTCATTATGTGGTAAATATTGCATTGCATGATATATTTACCAGATTCATATCTGCTTGAGCAGGATATGTCAAATCACAAACTTGTAGAGTTCTGTAGGTAAGAAGTAGGCGATGCAATTACTCTCTAGTATGCGACATGGCTGGGTGGTTGAAGAGAATACTTAGTTAGTATTGTTTTGTTTGTGGCCAATGTTTGATTAGCTTGGCTGTAACTGTAAGAGCCTAAAGTTGGCATTAGATGGTGAATTATTAATTGTTTTGGAAATAATTGTTCTACTGGTTTGATTGTTGTAGCCTATTATAATTTGGTAGGTAAAAGTCTCTGTTTTAGCTTTTATCGTGGAACGTTTAACCCCCTTGATTGTCAACTTTCTTTTCCATGAGCCAGCATTTGTTGAGCTCCCCAAAGGCCAGAAAATCAGATGTGTTTTATTGTTTAGTCTACAATTCTTGGATCAAATGAGATTGGGGTTTATTGTTAAATATGACTACGGAGTTTGACAAAAGTGATCAAACAGTTATAGCATATTCCCTTAGTGCATCGGAGTTCTAATAATTGGACTGCTGTTGTTTGATACCTTAAATTTTGTTTTCAGGTGTTCCATGGACAGAGGAGGAGCATCGATTATTCTTAGTTGGTCTTCAGAAACTGGGGAAAGGAGACTGGCGTGGGATTTCTCGGAATTTTGTTATTACGAGGACTCCAACTCAGGTGGCAAGCCATGCTCAGAAGTATTTCATTCGGCAGAGTAATGCAACAAGAAGAAAGCGAAGATCAAGCCTTTTTGACATGGTTCCGGAGATGGTTTGTCTTGAACTCTTACATTGCTAGTTTATTATTTGTGCCCCCCGCCCTCAACAGCCAATGTTTCAAAACATGGCTGTGCATCTACGTTGAAATTTGAATGTTAGCATCTGTTCAGTTTTTCTTGTCACTTTCTATTGTCATGTGATCTGTCTTGTATGTTGTAAAAGAGAGATTGACGCCCCTCTTTATACTAATTCATAATGCATATGGGTATTGGTTACCATAGAAACGTGTCCCACTGCTAGCATTGCAGAATTTTTACTTCATTAGGTTTTAAGTTTCTTCATTTCATGTCTCTCAGGCAACTGATCCGCTGCCTGTGCCAGAAGATGACACTTTACATGCTTCTCAGACAAAAGAAACAGAAAACTCAAGTTCACAACCTTCGCTAAATCTCTCTCTTAACTCAGAGTTCCATATGATGGAAACTACAGTTGAAGAAAATGGAAAAGAATTTGATGCACCTAAGATGGAAGTTACTGGTTTCCCACCTGTGATACCGGGATTCATCCCAGCCTATATGCCTGTACCTTTCCCTATTTGGGCATCAAGTTCATTCCCAGTGGAAGAAGAAAATGTTGTAGAAATGTGTCGTCACGAGGTCCTAAAGCCAATTCCAGTTGTGCCAAAGGAACCCGTCAATGTTGATGAACTAGTTGGCATGTCTCAACTCACTCTGCTAGAGCACGAAAGAGAGCGTAGAGAGCCTTTACCTTTGGCCTTAAAGTTGATAGGCGAGCGCTCAAGACAGTCAGCATTCCATCCAAATGCTCCAGTTAGTCGTTCAGAGTTAAACAAGGACTACAACGATACAATCTAAGATCTTGAATCAAGAAGGGAGCAGTCTACATGCATCAGAGCTTTTCTTGTAAAATTACACCCTTAAATTAGTTTTTTTCTTCTTAGAGAGTTTGTAGCGTGGTTGTTTTTATTGATATAAGGTAGGCTAGTGAAAGTTCTTTAAGTATATTTATTCTTTGTAAGTGTAAACAGGTAGATATTGTAATAAATATGTTAATCAGCAGATCCTAACTTGATTTTGTAGATGACTTTTTGTACCTCTTTTAGGTTTTAATACATATCTGTCTAGTGTTATCGTGACCAGCTTCGTATGCTTATCAGTTATAACCTATAGCCAGTGACTTGATTGGTGATTCCCTTATTTTTATTTGTTTATTTATTTTTTTTGGGTTTTTTTGGTTCCGTTGCCTGGCAGGTTGAAACACAAACAAAGCTGACTCAGTTGAACCAGCTACAACCCTCACCCTCACTCTCACCCTCACCCATTCAACAACAGCAGGGGAAAGATGTGAACTCTTGCAGCCTTGCTGAAGCCATCCTTCAATAACCAGAAATGGGGTTAGGTTCATTTATCTGTTAAATAAGTTTTGGATCAACTGTTTTTGTTCACACTCCCTTGCGCTCCATCATGTATGAACATTTGGACTTGAATGGATATTGAATTTTGATTGAATACGATATGAATTTTGATTTTAGAGCATGATTGAAGTAAGGAAGACTGGAATAAGAGAATTTGATTTCGTACGAATATGGGCCTCACTTTTTTCTTTTTTTTTCGTCTCTGAATAGTAAAAATGGCAAGGAAAGTCGATTCTACTGTTTTATTTTAACTAAAGTCAAAGAATATTCAAGTGCTGAAATCTAAACCGTCCACTTCTTGCCGTTTCACTTCTTTTCTAGATCTAACTTTTATTGTCACATCTTCTACAGTTTAAGTCCTTACAGTTAAGCCTGAAGAATAACTTTTTTAGTTCGGGTATGGAGATTCAAACTTACCTCCTCACACTGGATATAGTTTAGTATTTGAAGGTTGGAAAATTCTTCTACTACAAATTTCCATCACCTTTTTCCTTTTGAATGGCACACCTAAAGTGACCATCAAACAAGCACACCACCTGCCACTTGTACTCTGTGCTGGTATCTCCTTATGGCAGCCACTCAAAAGCCAAGTTTTTCTTGGCTCTACACTGGTTTCATCATCTTAATTTATGTTTTTAATTAAGTATTTTGATTTAGTTGATATGTTTTTGTTTTATTCTGAATATTTACTTCCTTTATCAGTTTTTTATTCAAGTGAGATTGTTTCTAAACTATCTTTCTTCCAATATTTAGCCAGGTTTTACCAAATGACCCGAAGCCATGCTACATGTAACTACGTTTTGATTCAGAACAAAATGCATAATTTTGCGGATGATTTGTCATATGGCAGCGGATTTTTGGATAACTTCGGTCTTGAATTGATTATGATTCTGGTTTTCAACTACTGGCATGCAACGTCGTGGAGATCGCCATGTATGTTCATCCCTTCTTCCACGCGTTGCTGCAGCAAAAATCATTCCTACACAGTTGTATCCTTCTTTTTTACCCCTAACTTATCTTTCTAATCTGTGTCGTTTCAGCTTTATGCTGGCTGATTTTGTTGCCTTCCAAAGTCAAGTGCTTGTCATCAATGATTCCGATGAATCCTTAACAGATGCGAATGCCAAAAGGCTGACCACTACTCGTAGGAACGACAGTGGCTCGATGAGTGCAATGGACAATGGACGTGGTAGTCTTGAGATTTCGTGGGGTTTTGGATTGGAGAAGGGACGTAGAACTGCAATGGAAGATGCTATCGCCATTGTTCCAATGTTTCTATCTCCAGTGGGATGGAAAGATGATGGGTCGGTGGAGGAAGATTCTCAGCTGGTTCGTTATTTTGGCTTGTTTGATTTGATGGGCACGGAGGTTTTCAGGTACTTCTTTTCGTTATCTTTAGTGACTTGAATGCATTGATTTGTATGCAGGTTTTAAGATACGACCTTTTAGGCTTGATCATCATTTGTTTCAAACTCAGGTGTAGGTGTTATTTTAAAATTATTGAGTTGGATTGAAGCTATTCAAATTTATTATCAATTTAACCTAACCATTATGCCTTAATCGGCCAAATCTCTTGCTCGATTGGTGTTTTAAAGATTTTAAAATAGCCAACTGATTCGATTAAATATGATGTCGAATTACTATTTTTAAGTTGACCGATTTAGTGAGTATTTCATAAGTATTTGTTTGGGCTTAAATATTTGAGTTTAAGTTATGGGAAACCAATCGAATGGTACACGATTGCCCTTGTCTCACCCTGCAATGGGAACAGAGGCAGCAGCCCAAACGTCTCTTGATTGCTTTTACTTAAAGAACAAAACCATAACGATATCAACTTTTATTTATTTATTTTGCAAGATGAAAAATGCTCCAATAAGATTCTCGAATGTGATCGCTGTAGGGACTGGAAAGCGACGGTGCACGTGCCTCATCACGTGGACTCCCCTCTTCTGAATTCTGGACATTTATTTATAATTCTTACCTAAGTGGAGGAAAACGTCTGCACGACCTGTTTGCTCGCTTCTTTTTATTATTTTGAAGCAAACTTTTGCTAGATGCCCTTTAAATCCTTCCTTTGTATTAAATTTCTCTCCTTAATATCCATTTTAGTTCAACAAGCCTCGGTTAAGTTTTTAATTATAGAAAAAGTAAATTAAGTATGAGGTGTTAATTCAAGATTAGGTTAGTGGATAAAACATTAATTATCATCTCCTAAAATTTAGTGGTTGGATTTTTCATCTTAACAATTTTTTAAATAAAACAAAAGATTAAAATAACGATGTGTGTACTATATATCCCTTCCTTCAGATTCGATGAAGTTAATGAATTTCTCAATGATGCACATTTATTATATCTTCTTGTTTTTGGAAGTTTTTGTATCAAATTCTTCTAGTTTTTGCAAGCTTTTGAATCAAATTGGGAGGATAATGAAACAGAGACCACAATTTACGGATTAAAGCTACTTATTCATGGACTTAAACTCAAAATGAGGGGATGAATCAAATTGAAGTTCAATTTGCAAATAGATGAGTTCAAGGAATCTGAGGGTAGCTTCTATATAACACATCTACTAAAATAAAAGTGCAAGATATTTGTGCAGTTCAATTGATGATGATTTTAGTTATTTTTAATACAAGGTATTTGAATGGCTCATACATTAGAAGGCTCACTTTAGGTTTTTTCTAGTTGTTACGAGGTATTTAGCGAAGATTCATATTATCTTTAGTAGAGAGTATTTTGTGTCGCTAAAATTTGCTAAAAGTTTTGACAAACTTTTAGCTAGTTTTAGTACAAGGTATGTGTGGCAAAAATAAAAAAATAAAAAAATCTAGCTTTTTTTGGGTATAAGATATATATGGAGCTTAGTTGACGAAGATTTTTAATTGGTTTTAGTACAAAGTTTTTGCTCTAGTGTTTTAAGGGTCATTTGGATAGACTAGAGAAAAAAAGTGTTTTTCAAAAACTAATTTTTATTTAAACTTTTTTTGATAAAAATTATTTAAAATACTCCTAAAAATCTATTTTGAGTGGTTGACAAACACTCAAATTTTTTTTCAAAATGTCTTATTTTTTAAATTAAACACTTGAAAATGTATTCCAAACACCCCCTAAATGTTAGGTGATTTTCAATGAAGAGAAGTTATGGATATGAAGTAAAGAAATTAGGAATATAAAACATTCAAAAAATAGAGATCAAAATACAAATACCCTCTTTACAATTATGGAAACTAGATGATTAATGGAGTAGAGAGGGTTTGTTCACTAATAAAGAAGCGGGTAAGTGGGTACATGCCTTGATTTTATATGTTGTAGGATGAGATGTTTGTAGGACAAAATATATTTACATGGTTAGGACCTGAAATTTTAAATTAGGTCTTCTTCCCATACACCCAAATTAAATTATACTTCTTTTGCCCATTTAGATTTTTGAAACTTTTACATTATGCATGAATAGTGATATATTTGGGTCATGATTCGGTCCAAGTTCACCTGAAATATCCGATTTGAGTTGTCTTAAAATGGGCCTGGGCCTGGGCCTGGGCCTGATCTGGACCAGATCTAATGTAACACATTGGAAATTACGACTTACGAGTCGACGCGTTGATTTTTCGTTGAACGATGACACGTCATTCACTCTTGAAAAAATAGAAAGGGCAGGGGCAAATTGGTCATCTTGTTGTCAAATGTTGCGCGCTCTGCCGAACGGAAAAGCGAAGCGAGCGAGGCCACCTGCTCCCGAATTCTACCTTTGAGTTTGAGAATTCAGCCCTGTTTGGCTACCTGCAGAATGGTTCTAGTTTACATTTTAATCATCAAAATCTTCATACGATCCCATCGCCAAATTGGCAATGCGAATGGATTGATGTATTTCTATTTGTTTTGATCGGCTGCGTTTTCTTTGCCAGTAACGTTTTGCGATGAAGAATTTTGACTTCTCTTCTTTTGGTCGTTGTTTTACCTCGATGTTCGTCCGTTTTTCTCTTTCAAATGTTGTTGTGAATTTTTTTTTTCATTTCTTGCTCTTTCATTGGCGTGAGTGCTTTCGGGAACACTCCGGAGGAAAACATCGTTATATGGATTGGATATGCAGTTAGTGCAACTCTGAAGTATTCAATTGAGGCTCTGTGGTTATTTTCGCTTATTTATTTTTTTTTTAAATGAGAAGAACGTTGATCGTGAGGGGAGATTAGTTTATGCGTTTGTTTCCGGTCGTAGGAGGTCGTCGCATGTAGAATTTAGTTGAGGAAGCCGTGTAAAAGGTTATCGTGGAAGCTTCGTTGATGACCTCTGGTTTTCTTAGCAACCACACTTGAGATAATGAGCATTATGATTCAGTTCAATTTTAGATTATAAGATTATTTATTTTTTAGTGTTTATTTTTTGGTATTTTTTAGAGTCTCTGAGGCGTTTGATCACAATTAACTTACACACACAGGTTCATTACTTTATGAATATATAAGTGGCTTTCCTTCAAATGAGAAACTTTCAAATTATATTAATGTTTGTTAAACTGTGAAATAAGATGCTAAGAAAAGGAGACACTCTTCATTAGTTTCATTAGTTTTCAACTTGGTTGTACTTCAATTAAACTTATTACATCTATATTTTTATGTATGCAAGCTGTTTTTAGTGGCAGATCGCTGTTCTAACCTGTGGCTGTTCCTGCAAAATTGTGGTATTTATCAATGTGTTTAGGAATGGGTTTCCTATCAGAAAGCTAGTGTTGGAGTATCCCTATAACTTTGATATGGAGTTGGGTCGTATGATTGTAGAAACTAGTAAATATATGATCGATCTTCTCTTTTTTTAATGGTGATTTCAGGTGAATACGTATTGTTCAAAGAAGTTTCATGAATTATTAGCAGAAGAGTGGATTAGAAGCGGTTCTGACATTGGTCAGAATGGGCGGTGGGAAATGGCATTAACAAAGTCCTATGGGAGGGTTGATGATGCCTTCAAGGTCAAGACTCTGGCACCATACTCGGTTGGATCTACATCTTTGGTTGTTCTTCTGTCAGCTTGCCAGATAATTGTTGCCAACTGTGGTGACTCTAGAGCATTGCTTTGTCGTGGGAGTCAAGCCGTCCCCTTGACCGCCGACCACAAGGTTCAATTAGAATTCTTTATCTGTCCTGCTCTTGTTGCTGAAATGTTAAAGTTGGCCACGATTTAATAATTTAACTTCATTGTTAGATACAATTTTCAATTATACTTACACCATCCGTATTCAGTAAATTATTCATCATCAGTTTTTTAGTTCTCCCACTTGGCCCCTCTGAGGAGTGGATAAGAAGTTGGAGTCGAATTCTAGATGATGGATGCCGTTGCGGGGCTAAATGTGCTTACTCTTTATGAAGTGTTTTATTATTTATAAATCTGTTGACATGTTTTCTTTCTTTGACACAGCCTCATTTCTGAATTTGGTAGGTGAGAGTAATGTCTGAAGCTTTGGAAGGATCAAATTGTATACAAACTGGGTATACCAGATTATGTTTGTTTTCCATTAAAGTTCTCATTTGTTGATCGTACTTATAGTTATTAAACCATGGAGATCCTTGATTTTGTATGCTGTTGCAGATTATGGTTATCAAACGCTTTAGGATCCTAAGTTTAGTATTTTCTCAATTGTGTTTGTGCCTTTATTTAAGTTATGCTTTGTAATCTTTGTATTCGAATTAAGTAAAGACCAACCATATATATCATTTGGGTGCACAAATTTGCACAATATTTTTAGCTAATATTGGGGCTCTCGTATTTTCCCCTTTTTGATGCAGATCAGTAGGCCAGATGAATATGATAGACTTGTAAAGGGAGGAGCGAGAATTTTGTTTGTGGGCTGCCCTAGGGTTGAAGGAGTACTGACTATGACCAGAGCAATAGGTTGCTTCTGACCCATAGCATCATATTATCCCGTCTAATCATAACTAGTTATGGTTCTATTTATTTCCTGACACTCAACTCTTTGAAGAGTCGAGTTAATAATGGTTCTAGTTATCATCGACCATGTCTTGCAAGCTTCTGATAAAGAGCATTTAAACTAGCTGGGAAGAAATATGCTATGTTGCCCTGTGATTCCATGTTTTATTACTATTCTAATTGGTTTGAGGTTCTTTTCTTGCTTAACAAGATAAGTTTACTAAGCGCATCTTTCTTGTACTCATAGGATGTTTGAAGTAAGAAGTGGAATAGTGAGAAATAAGGAGTTATGAAGTCTAGAGAGCTGTGAACTCTTGGGGCTCACAGTGTAAAGAGTGGAAAAGATATAAAAATGATGTTTTTTAGTAGTAGGACCCACCAAATCTTTGGGCCAAACAAGAAGTGGAATTTACAAACTCCTACTAGCCAACTCCTTGGGCCAAACACACCCATATAGTTTCTCTCACCGTGTCAAATTTTGCAATTACTCATTTTTACTGTTGCTACTCCCACCCCATACTCTTCTAATTTCGAATATGCTTCTTCATTAGGTGATCATTACTTGAAACCAAGGATTATATCAGAGCCAGAGGTTACATTATGTCAAGGGCTAAAGAAGATGAGTGTTTGATTCTGGCAAGTGATGAGTATGGAATGTCTTGTCTAATGATGATGTGATGAAGATGGCATGCAGCATACTGAGGAGGCGACGCAGGAAGTTGGCGTTTGGCGGAACTCGTGACGCAATTTCTCCAGCACAATATGCTGCAAATCAAATCCGTAAGGTAGCCAGTCATCTGAGTGGTGACAACATCTCAGTTGTTGTAATTGACCTCAAGCACGAAATGAAGGAGCGCCAATCTGAACGGTGAGCACAGTATCACCATACAGGTTGGCTGGGCAGACCGCAGAAGTATGGTGATCTTTTCTAGAAACTGGACATGACGTGGGCTGTAGTTAAATAATTGTACAAAATCTGCAACTCCTTTACCCTATCTATTCTAGTTTGTTAGAGAGACTTGCTGTGTATTTTTCTACATACCTAGTTCCAACCGTGTACGCTATTTTTGCATGCAAATATGCATCAACCTTACCCAAGTTCTCTTCACCTTGGAAAACCCACATTGAAGCTGTAGAGTTTTGTATTTTTAAGCATTAGTCTCTTTTCATTCTTTCATTTAATTAGCAAATAGTTTCATTCACAGTAGGTATGCAATCGAACGTGTGTAGCTAATCCATAAACAAGTGTGCCGCTACATCATAGTCTCAAGTAATTGGGTGTTTAATTTTTTGATCCAAAGGTTATTGGGTGTAAAATTATTTGTCCAACTCTGGATCAACTCGATGAATGCATAGTACTTAGATTCTTTCTGTTTTAGGTTACTACGAGGACTCGGATGGGCTTATTTGGATAACACTTTGGTGAATGGAGCAAAAGCTACCATAGTGGAGAATGCTGCTTTCAATAATTTCATATTTCCAAGGAACGGATTCTTATGAGGATTAACAGAATTGATGCTGCAAAAGAAGGAATATCTGCGTAAAGCTCACTGAGAAAGCAACCTTAAAGGTAAGCTTCTATATGATTGCAACCAACACGCATAAGTTTGGATTATTCTCAATGAACACATTCTCGATTAGGAAAGGTACAAAGGGATTCTCTTGTTCGTTACATCCGCTCTCGCTCTCTTGAGAAGGCCCATTAAGCAACTAATCCTCTTAGGTGGCAATGTGTTTATGCTTTCTTTAATATGGACGATGGCATCAAAGCCAGATTTTAAAATTATATTTGTTCCTTTCTTGTCGTATAGTTGATGTAAGCTCGATCTTGATGTTTCTATTATTTTTATTTTTTTTTTAAAAAATTCAACAGCATGTAGTTATGCGAAGATGTGGGGCGGGGGCTTGAACTTATGACTTTTTTGGTTGAGGATATAATGTCTTAATTAGTAATAATAGTCTAGTCTGTTTCTTTTTTCTTTTTTATTTTTTTATTTCTTTAATATGAAAATGGTTTTCTGCAATTTACTTCATGTGAGAAAACATTAGTTTCATGTTGTTTTAGTGCGCTTTGTAAGAAAAAAATATATCGAATTTTCCCACTATGTTGTTTTTAGTTTGGAGATCCTGTTATGAAAAATAATTTTTACTCTTGTATTTTAAATTGTTATTATAATAAATTTAAAATACAATGCATTTCAATGAGTTTATGAATTTAATAAAAAAAGATACTTAGGTGCATCTTAGGCCGCACCAATATTTGTGCATCTCACTAAATTGTCTAATCACAATTTGTCACATGGCAAATTCACTTTGTTCTTTTTTAAAATATTTTAATTCTTTTTGTGCATGATGAGAGTGGAATGTGGGTGCATCCATATTGCTCTTTAATAGAAAGTTTATGGCAATAATTATTCGGAAAAGGGCTAATAATGTATGACTAATGTCTTACATGACTCTGTTTCTAGTGTGTGGTTTGATAAAAAGTTTATTTCGTTTATTGAGGCTTATTTTTGTGGATGGTTCAATGGCTTTCTTGTGGAAAGATTGTTGGGTTGGCAGTGGTCCTGTTTGTCTTGTGTTCCGTAATTTTCCCCTCGAAGTTTGCTTTGGTGGCTTCTTTTCTTCCTTCTGATCTCCCGTACGTAGAATTTTTATTTTCCATCTGGGGCAGCTTCTGTCTGATTGAGTTTTTCATGTCTTTGGTGAGATCCACTAACTTTTTCTTCTCTGTTTTATGTTTATACCTGGGGTTAGGAATATTTGTCTATGACCTTAATCCTCATGGGGTGTTATCCTGCAGCTCATTTTCTCTATCGTATGGGTCTCACCTCCTTCTTTGTTTTCCTCGATTTGGGAGGTGAGACCTTTCAGGAAGGTTCGGTTCTCGTCTGATGGGTTTCGATAATGGAGGATTTAACACCGTTAGTCTTGTTTAAAGATCTATTATTATTATTATTATTATTATTATTGTTATTATATATTTTTTTTCAGGGGTCTTAGTGGTGCAACATTTGTAAGAGTACCACAGAGAATCTAGAGAGCGTGTCCTGTGGTAGCGTTTGCAAGTATGCTTTTTGAGACAGTATTTTGTAGGCTTTTGGATTGCAAAGAGGTCTTGTTTGGACGTAGGTGGTGTTGTTTCATCCTCCCTTCTATTAGATAGGGGTAGCTCTCTAGTGTGTGCCTTATTTTGTAGTCTTATAAATTTATAGCTTAGAGACAAATAGAATAGATTTTGAAAGTATGGAGAGTGTTAGGAGTTAAAGTTATGTTATGGCCCTTAGGCTCAATGCCTCCCTTTAGGTATTTCTAATTTGCTTGTAACTAAGGATATATAGTGATTATTGTCCATCTCTTCTGATCATTCTTTTATCTAGCTCTCTGGAGCCCCGGAGCCGTTTTCTGTAATTTTTGGAGTTAGCTTTTTATGATGACATTTTTTTTCCCCATCTTGTGTTGCGTGGCTTTTCTTTAAAAATTTTTGAAAAATGGAAAGAATTTTCTCTGGAGTATTTTTACGATTTCACCTTATTCCTTTTTCACTAGGACTAAATCTTTTAGTAATTCAAAACTTTTGACATAGAACTGAGAACTAGATAGTTACAGATTTGTGTGCGCGTTGTCATACTTTATAAACCCTTTTCATAACAATGTGAATGAACAACCGCAAAGATTGATAATACAAGGAAGAGATTGATGATTGTCCAGGGTGGGATTCTTATCGACATAGGGGGGACAGTGATAGAAAAAGAGAATCACAATCTATGCCACGAAAAAAGGGGGAAAATATATAGGTATGTGTGTGTGTATATATGTAAACACATAGCCTTATTCTAATCCCACTTCACCCACCACACCCACATATATCGATAGCTTTTTCCTGTTAACTCTTTTAACAAAGCATTTGATGTGACGAAGCATTTGAGAGATAGATAGAGCTCAGCTGCGGGAGAGCACTGCATAAAAACACCTTTCTGCTATATATGCATTTCTTATCTCACTTGGTATATATGGCAGAGGAATGTAAAGGTGGAATCTCTTCCCCTGAACACTTGACATTTTCCACTTTTTAACATTACATCTGTCTAAAAATACAGGTGAGAGAAGAAGAGTAAAAGACATGACAAGGACCATTGCCTGCGATTGTACTGAGCCTCATGTCAATCATTGGTGGGATTTCTTCTGCCTTTAGGGATCATTTCTCCATTTTGCTCAACTTATTGATTCTCCCCTTTGTGGTGATGCTTGCTCCTCGACCCATATTAATTATTCTCCACTCACCATCTCTTAACTTTTCATTAAATCCTTCCATTCTATTAATTATCTCTGTTTAATTTTTTTTTTCTCAATACATTAGGTGGAAAATCAAACCTTCAACCAATCTTATAAATAAATAAATAAAATCTTTTATTCACTAAAAAGAAAGTAATAAAAGCATTATACTAAGCTTGGTTGAAGTAAGGTTGTGATGGACGGTTCTATTTAGCTTTTGTTTTTATGTGAATGAAATTAATTGAATAAGCTTGATACGTTTTTTTTTTTTTCAACTTGAAGAAAAAGAAAAAGTGTGGTTTTTAAATAGTAAAATGAGTCAAATATAAGAAAATTTAAATGTCTATCAAGTAATAGATGTAGTTTTTTCTATTTATAATAATTTTTCAAAAGAAAATGTCACTTTTTTTTTTTTCCTAATAATAGGTGGAGAGAGAGATTGAACTTATGACATTGAAGTTATTAGTACATATTTGATATCAATTAAACTATTTTTTATTATTAGTATTTAATATGTAGAAAATGTTATATCTTTTAAAAATTTCTTGAGTCTCTTTTGTAATAAAAGATATTTAGGTGTTGGTGGGGCTGTACCCATCTTTGTGATCCAACTAAAAGTTGTCACGTGACAAGTAATTTTGTTTTTTTTTTTAACTTAAATGGTTTATCTTTTAAATAAATGATAGTTGTATGGAGATTAGTGTAGCTTAATCATTGTCATTTTTAGAAGTATCGAATTTTGTGCACACACAAGTCGCATATGTATGTTTTCACTTGATATATATATTTTGAAAAATATATATGTGTTAACTGAGTTATACCTATTTTTATGCAGCCCATTCAATTACTTTATTAAAATTTGTCATGTGACAAATTATATTTTAAAAATGAAAAATTTAGGCCCCGTTTTGTAATAGTTTCGTTTTTTGTTTTTGTTTTTTTTAAAATTAAGCCTATAGTCAGATATTCCATCTTCAAATTTATTCCTTTGTTATCTACATTTTACCAATAGTTTAAAAAATCAAGACAAAATTTGAAAACTAAAAAAAATAGCTTTTAAAAACTTGATTTTTGTTTCTTGAATGTATTTAAGAGCACTGCAAATTAAAGTAACAAACAAGGAGAAAATAAGCTTAATTTTAAAAAACAAGAACAAAAAACAAAATAGTTACTAAACAGAGTCTTAATAATTATTATATTTTACTATGTAGCAAAAGAGGGCATGGAATATAGGTTGTACTTAATGACTCAATTTTGTTTAATTATTATATTTTACTATGTAGCAAAAGAGGGCATGGAATATAAGTTGTACTTAATGACTCAATTTTGTTTAATTCAACAATACGTAGGATGGGAGGTTTGAATAGTTGAATTATGTTCATGTTAGTTTTAAAGACATTTATGATTTATAAATATAATTTTTTTCACTATTTTTTATCAGTTGTAACTATGTCTTGACCACTTAGGCACTGTATATATTTATTGAGCAAGCACTATATGTATGTATGTATATGTATGTGTATATATATATATATGTGCGTGCGCGTGTGGAGGGTTATAAGATGCGGTGAATTAATAATTAATAAGATAAATATACTAATTAACCTTCGTTGTGCATGGGTAGTAAAGACTTTGTAGTGTTCTAGCCTCTAGGCTTTACTCCCAACGAATTATTAATCTGAAGTATCGCAAACTTTATTGGATCCCTATTTTGACTCAATGTAAATTAGTTTAATTTCACTATTTAAAGAAGTTATTGCATTAACTAGATTTCTTTTCCGGGTTTGTAAAGAAGGGATTTGCCACTTCCAATCAACACGTGCTATAGTTGATGCAATAATTATCAAGGTATTTCTCCTCTGATCAAACTATTATAAACTATTATAATTTAAAGTCCTAAAATTTTATGTCCATAAAATATATGTGATTTAACTACGTATCTCTTGAAGAAATGGTGAGCGAAATCCATATTTGGGCCATGGCTTTAATTAGCAAGAGTTTGGAAAGCTCGAAAGCTGTCTTAAGTTTGAGCTCCTGTAGCCTAATTTGAATATATATATATATTTTCCCATTAACCATAGCTAAATGCATGTGAAAACACAGAGAGGGAAGTTATATATGTTGATATTTACATGGCGATCACTTACATAAATGTAAACTGCACTTCTGTAAATTGGTTGTTGTTTTCTTTTCATATTATATCAGATAATTATTATTATAATTTGTATATATGGCATCATCAAATAACATACATATGTATATTTTTAAGACTAACTTCACTAGATTTCAGCAAATTGTTGCTCAACATCAACGTTCATCCATATCACACTTTAAAATTTAGAAGTTTTTTTTTTTTTTTTTTTTTTAATTCTTATTCAACAAATATGGTAGGGATTTAATTGAACTTCTAATTTCACGAGAAGAGTAGATACCTCAACCATTAGCTGTTTTTGCTAAAATCTGAAGTGTAACATATCCTTTGATTTGATATTTTTCTCCACAACAGAATATGTCATACTCATTTCCTTCGGTTGGATAGGTTCATTTTGGAAAGATAACAGAAGGAGAGAAATGATTGGCCAAATAGAGTAAATTAAACAAAGTGAAACGATTCATGTTCTTCTTACCTTAGGTAGAAAATATCTTAGGAAAAGTCGAATTTTAGATTGGAATAGCAAGAGTGATGTGATTTTTTTATTTATCAAATTGGTGGTGCATATATGGAATTGACACTTGGGGTGGGATAAATTCTTTGTCTAGTACGAATGCAAATAAACTATATATTATTATTTAGGTGCTTGGGAACAGGACTTATTTTGTTTTGAGCATAAAAACGTGTTGGGCAACAAATCTTTTTTTTTTTTTTTTTTTTTTTTGGGGGGGGTGGGGGGTTAAAAAAGATTTTGAAGGAAACAATTGAGTCATGAACAGGAGAAATAAGAACAAATTTAGGGATCCATGAATTTTAGGAATTTCCTTTTAAATGCTGTTTTATGAAAAAGTACAGAAAAGTTAGCTTATAAGGGAAAAGAAAAAAAAACATCCAAGTACTAATTTAATCATTCTTTATTTGCCGCCAAATTACTCTGGTTATATTTCTATTACGACTTACGAGTAATGCGGTTGCTTCATATACAGCTTCTCTTTATCAAGCTTATTATATACGTAAGGATATAGAAAAGCAAAATAGAATTTGATGTCTCTTTACATCAAATCTAGATTATTTTATTTTATTTTGTTTTGTTACATATACTTTCTGAAATTCATTGCAGTAGCTTTGCAGAATCTATTTTATAATGTTAGTTTTCTCATATATTCTTCAATTAAAATAATATTTAATGAGATTTAAGAAATATTAATCTTTGTCTAAATTATTTTTTAAGAAATACCATCTAAAAAATTCGTGCCATACTTCCTTATTGTCATTGATTCTCAAGTATACTACATCTTATCAACATACAAATTACATATGTGTTTCAGATAACTCAACGGTAAAATTAAAGTGTGAATGCAAACAAATACTTAATAGGGCATTATAACATCATCAAGAATATTTCTAGAAGAGAAATGACTTCTCCTCTTATTGGAATTAGGCACCCAAAATCCTGTTGTCACTGTCAGAAAAATCTTAATCAATGATTAGAAGGCCATACCAAAGAATTTGCCCATATATTACGTCATAGTGTTTATGGATCATTATTTGCTTTTAGAATATAAAATACACTTCAATCTATATAGCCTCGTTTAAAATAACAATTATTTCTTCCGTTTCTGCTTCTTAGGAAAACCATCTTAATCACTTCAATTGCTAATGTTGTTTTTGGTAATGACTTTTCAGTATGTGAAAAGTACTCTTTTGTCTTGAATAATTAAATATGTATATATATATATTCCTATTGATTGGCTGCATATGTATAAAAGAATGGTGAAAATTCTTTATATAATTTTTTAAAGCTTTAATAATAGAAATATGTCTCATTTCAAAATACTGTAGTGTATATATAAACACAATATATTACTAGTAACCTTTCACAAGATGTATAGCAACAGCATAATTCCAAAGAAAAATTTGAACTTTTTGAGTTTTTCGAGTAGAATCTGCAAACAGGCTAGAAAGCAGCATAATCATCAAGATTATATGTAAAATTGTGACGTCGTATTTATATTTCACATTCTATTATACTTTTTTCTGTTTGTATTTATGTAGAAGAATCATATAGCCGAGATTTGTACCTTTAACCCTTATAATTTAAAATGGATGCTCAACAAGTTCACCTTGTTCTGTCACTCTCTTTTCCAAAGCAGTCTGGTCCACACATCACACACTTGCGTTGTTATGATCTTCTGTTCCCTTTTCACACGGCTATCCCATCTCCCTTTTCCGTCATTATATAAACTCCCTTCCAACCCTTTCTTAGGGGTATAGCTCAACCGGCTCTAACTATTTGTTTCAACCTCATAAAGCTTGATCTTTCCGTCATTTCCACTTCCTGAAATGGAGAAAACACAGTTGCGTAGGCAGCTTGCTAACATTAGGCAGTCCCTCTTTGATCAGGTAATGTTCACATTATAATCTGCCAGTCTACAGGGGTTTTTGAAGATGGTATTAATTTAACAAGATATCATAGCAGGAAGCCTTAATTAAGTTTTAATTCTTACAATGACATTCCCTTCGATTTCATGTGTTATAGCTAGCCTGTGTGTTTTGTTCATATGTGAACTTGAAGATATACATACATACATATATATATATATATATATATATATATATTGAGCTATTGATCTTTTCACTTTAGGGTGGTACTTTTGACAATATCCTTTAAAATAATTCATTTCATGTTTTTATATGTTAGTGTGTCAAGTGCTTTGTTCTGTATTTTCTTTCTATTCTAAATTAAGGGACAATTTTTCATCAAATTTGGTTGGCCATTGTTCAGGGATTTCTTGATGAACAGTTTGTGCAGTTGGAGGAACTGCAAGATGATGCTAACCCAAACTTTGTGGAGGAAATTGTTACCTTGTACTACAGAGACTCATCCAGACTGATCCTCAGCATAGAGCAAGCACTGTAAGCTTCTTTTTCCTTTCTTCCTTTCTTTTGCCGTTTTTTCCAAAATTTGACCGTCTTTGTTAATTGATCTCCAAAATTTTCATAAATGCAGACAGAAGAGCCCTCTGGACTTCAATAAGTTGGATGCCCTCATGCACCAGTTTAAAGGAAGTAGCTCAAGGTAGCCCAAATATTTGAACTGGCAACTAAAATAATAATTTTTCTTCAAAATATAAAATGTGAAAGAGAGAGGTGAGGTGGCCATGGAGTATATACTCTGATGGGCACTAAATATAGCTAAACAAAAATGTTACTGGTGAAAAAACATTCATGTTCTTTTGTAATGGGTGCAGTATTGGAGCCAAAAAGGTGAAAGCTGAGAGCACACAGTTGAGGGAATATTGCAAGGCAGGAAGTGGAGAAGGGTAAATATCTATCATACATATCTTTCTTCTTATTCCCTTCAACGTGGACGGCTGAGATTGATGGAACATGAATTTGATCCCTTTCCTGCTCCTGCATTTTAAGTATATCTATATTTTCTTTTTCCTTGGAAATATCAGTTTTTAAATTATCAAAGTAGGAAGTAACATGGGCTTTGAGATGTATGGTTCAGTTTTGCATGCATGCAATGGAAACAAGGACAGTAGGAACTGATTATTATTATTATTATTATTATTATTATTATTATTATTATTATTTACATCACATGCTCACTTCCCTACATGGATAAAAAGAACCAACTTTTTGAAACTTGTTTAAGTTGGATCACTACTGTTTATCCCTGTTAAAGGTATTGTATTTTCATATTTTTAACTAATTAAAACGATTTTCCAGATTTTTTTTTCTCTATTAAATCTGGTTATATATATATTTTTTTATTAAATCTGGTTATATATTTTTTTTTAAAAAAATGTCTTTTGAATTTTCTTAAACGTGATTTTGACAGAGTTTCAATTCGCAACATTTTAAAAGGGTTTATTAAAAATTGTTACTAATGGTCGCAAGTGCTTTAAAAACAATAAACACTTTTTGAAGCACTTAGAAAGTTAATTAAACAAAAAAAAAAAAAAAAATTCTTAGATTGTTATGTTTGTTTAGTGTCAACTATTAAATTATCGTTGGCTAATTATTTACCAAAAACAAATATTTCCTGAGTGGGGTATACTTGATAGTTTATTTATGTACTTCTTGGGATGAAAACAGATGCTTGAGGACATTCCAACAACTGAAGAAAGAATACACAACTCTGAGAAAGAAGCTTGAAGCCTATTTTCAGGTTCTTATAAAGCTCCATTCTTTGATTTTCTTTGTTACTTTTCAATCCAATATAATATAATCTATAATCTGTAAACTAAGGTAACTTTGAACTTTTGTGGTGTAATTAGCTTGCAAGACAGGCTGGGCCCATTGAATCTGCCTGTCGGCCCAAGTAATCATACGTGGATGACAAATGGAGGACAAATCTGATGTGGCAAGATGATTGGAGATCTATATGTTTCTCTAAATTATGTAAGCTCCAAATTCCAATTATGGATTGGAGCAGCCTGTAGGGGTTATAGGTTGCTTTTGTTTTGTTTTGGTTCCATGAATGCAATTTTAGTTTCAATTGAAGTTTTGGTTTCTTTATGACGATTGTTTGGGCCTTCTGATCTTTTAACTTAGAAGTATCCATTCTCGGCCCAATTGTTTACTTTGGGCTGTCCAAATCGCATTAGGCCACAAACGATGTCGAGAGACCAGGCCTGCACTCTTCTTTTTATTTTGTTTTATTACTTTTATTTTTTCAGATGAAAATGGATTCAACCCGCTAATCTATTAGTCTTGAAAATATATGTTTACATCCATTGAGGCGCTCAAACATTAATCTTAAATTACGGGAAATAGTTAGACAAGATGAGAGAACTCATATCAAATTATATTCTCATTAACTTGATAAAAAAAAAAAAATTAATTAATTAATAATTGATGTAATCCCTATTTCATTTGATTGTTTAAATACTTTAATCTCTTTCTTCTATATATGATTTAATATTAGTTAAACTTTTTGTAACTTTTCTAATTGGGTGAAAAATATAATCTCCACTCAAATTTTTTGCTATATTTTTTACAAATAATAATAATGATATTAGATACTACACAAGAAGGATAAATGATAAATGCAAACTAAACTATTTTCACTTTGATTTAAAAATTTTTTAAATTGTTTATGTTGTCGAAGCAAGCATACTTCAACTAGTATATATACAAGTGTATTAGTAAATTTCGAATTCTTCCAACCTCAATTATACTAAAAACATCGTTCATATTTCAAACTTTTTATTATTATCATTATTATTATTAGTCTTAATAATAAAAGTTAAAACAAAAAATGAACTATATATTTGTATATAAAGCGTGATTGGCAAAAATGAAAATTGTATGTCTGTATTTTAAGTAGAACTGGCAACAACGAAATTTTATTTATTAGCTTTATTTTGAAAATGCAAAATCTTTTTTTTTTTTTTTTATAATTTTGTAATTAAATTATTTTCCAATCTCACTTGGACGTATAATTTTTTTTTGATATAAAAAATTAAACAATCATGTTGGACATAATCTGATGCTTCTCTTTTTACATAAAAACAAAATAAAAAAATAAAAAATACACAAAAATACTGTAACCCAAACGCCTAAACTTTTTTCATAAAAAATTAGAAGAATACTTAGGTACATGCTCATACATCTTTAAATATATCAGTATAATCTTAATTTGCAATATAATTTTTTAAAAATATTTTAACTATTTTTTTTAGTGAGTGATAAAATAGAGTGTTTGGATGACCATGATAGGATGAGGTTATAATATAATGTAATCCAAAATTAACGTTTGAATTGAGCATTTTAGGCTATTTCTACTATTTTCACGCTTCACAATCTCATTTTCATTTTATCCTCGGTACAGTTTACCTATGATTGCCAGGGATCTTATTACATCTCAACTATGGACTAAATTTAAAAAAAAAAGAAAAAAAGTGTTTTTTTTAAAAAAATAATAATATGGGATTGGTGGCGTGGGGTGGGTGTTTTAAAAAATAAAAGGCAAAATCACAAAAATAAAAACGAAACCTGGACGGAATAATGTGATGAGTGATCAGAAAAGGGTGTGACGTAATAGANGGCCCCCCCCCCCCCCCCCCCCCCCCCGTTTGCAAACCCAAAGCTCTTTCTCATACTTTCTTTTCTTCTTCTTTTTTCCTTTTTTTTTGGTTTCTCTCTCCCAATCACTTCCATTGCACCACCTTCTCTCTCTCTCTCTCTCAAACCTTCCCCTCTGCTTCCCACTCCTCTGCACTTCCTTCTTGAGCTAGGGTTTCCTCCGTCATCGATTCAAATTGCAACCTCTCTCTCTCTCGCTCATTCAGGCGCCCAACCCGTCTTCATCTTGCATTGCATGTGCGTTCATAGGGTTTTGGAGATTTCTTGTTTGGGAGGAGTGTTTCTGATGATTGGCCCGGAAATCTGACTCAACTTCAACTTACTGTTGATTTCGCCATTTTTCTTTCTTCCAGGGTTCTGCTTCGTCCAGTTTTTGGGGGAGATATTGCTATGGCTTCTTACAGGCCATATCCTCCACAATCCTCCTTCGGTCCTTCACCTAGTCAAAACCCGATTCCGCCTCCACCAGCGCAATCGACTGCCGTTCCACCGCAACAGCGAGGTGGAGGTAGTCAGTATAATCAGAATTGGGGTGGTTATGGTGGTGATGGGTCTGCGCCTCCTGCTCCATCTTCATCGTATCCCCAAAATTACAACCAACTCCATCAAAGTTCTAATTACCACCAGCAACATTATGGTCCCCCGCGAAGCCAACACCCTCCACCTCCTCCTCCTCCTCACCAGTCGTATCCTTATGCACCACAACCGCCCCCGCCCCCGCCTCCCGATTCTTCCTATCCACCGCCTCCACCCCCACCAGCGCCCTCGCAACCTCCCAATCAATACTACCCCCCTTCGCAGTATTCCCAGGGTAATCAAAATCAGCAGTCAATGCAGCCACCACCTCCGCCCTCATCTCCACCACCGAGCTCTTCAATCCCACCACCTCCACCTCCAAATTCTCCACCACCTCCATCAGCGCCTCAGCAAAAAGCAGAGGGTACAAACATGGGAGCACATGAACGTGATAAAGGGGTTTCGAAGGATCCCTCATACGGCAGGCGTGAACGTGAAAATTCAAATCATGATAAACACCAGAGGCATTCTGGTCCACCAATGCCTCCCAAGAAAGCAAACGGTCCTTCAGGAAGAATGGAAACAGATGATGAAAAAAGACTGAGGAAGAAGAGAGAGTTCGAAAAACAAAGGCAGGATGAGAGGCACAGACACCATCTTAAAGAATCCCAAAACACTATACTGCAAAAGACCCAGATGATATCTACTGGGAAGGGGCATGGATCAATTGTAGGGTCCCGAATGGGGGAAAGGAAGGCCACTCCATTTCTTAGTGGTGAGAGGATAGAAAATAGGTTGAAGAAGCCAACAACATTTTTGTGCAAGTTGAAGTGAGTATGTAGATGTTTACATTGTTATGATCTGGTTTTAAGTCTTCTCTATAATTATTGACGTGTACTAAGAGCTCTTTGGATGAATCAATGAGCGGAATGCTCAGTTAATATTTATTCCTTGTGTTATTATTATTGTCATTGTCGCAATTTTCTCGTTCCTTGTGCTCAGGAACGCATATCTTTAATAACACAAAAGCACACCGTCCTTTCTCAGGGGATTGTTTTTAGTTTCAAGCCATGGATTAATGCCCTGTAATATTCTTTAAAAAAACAATCAATTAATGTCCCTATTAATGTTTTTCTGGTAGAAATAATATTTCATGCTTCTTCTCTTGTTGATGTTTATTGATTTTCATTTCATATGGCTAATGATATTGTACTTTCCATGCACTTCAAAGGTTCCGGAACGAGCTTCCAGACACAAGTGCTCAGCCGAAGCTTATGTCACTAAGGAAAGAGAAAGATCAGTATGTATTCTCTTCCTTTTTCCCTCCAAACTTTGAATAGGTGTGCAGTTTGTGGTTTACTGTTATGTGGGGTGCTTCTCATTTATGTTTCTCCCTTCATCTTGCTGGAGTACTATTATGTTATTTTGACGATCTAGAGTTATTTGATATAAAGATTATCCTTGTTGTGATAGTGACCAGCCAATGAAATGGTAGAAATTAAGCGAAACGTCTCTTGCTAGATATAAGGGAAATAGAGCAAGGTAAGTAAGAGCGCTAGAGTCTAAATGTGATATTGAGAACTCAGAAAGCTAAAGTTTTATGTATTTGCTTATAAATATTCACCTAGATAGACAACCTTACTTGAATAGAATTTGTCCTATAGGTTGTAGAAATGTGTCCTTGAGTTCACCTAGATAGAGTCCATCTCAAGAAGCTGGGTTGGCACTGTGTTCTTTTATTCTAAGTTGGAAAAAATGTACTTTAGAATCATGTGACAGTTTTGCTCTCGGGTTTATTCTTCTATCCAAAGCATTACTTGAAAGACATAAATGGAAGGGGAAGTCATGTCACATGTGTGTTAACATTTGAGATTGGCCGTTAACTTATTGTGTGAAAAATTTGTTGGAGCTACCACTGTGTTTAGGTTGTATTGGATGTTTCAACTTAAAATTATTAAATTTCTTGGTCTTACAGTGTTTTTATCTTTTATTATCTTACAAATAGGTTTGCCTTAAGTAATAAGAGGTGGCATCTTCTATTTTTTTGGGATGTTGCAGCTATACAAGATATACAATCACATCGCTAGAGAAAACGTACAAACCTCAGCTTTACGTAGAGCCAGATCTTGGAATACCTCTTGATTTGCTTGACCTCAGTGTTTACAAGTATGGATGATATAAATATTTTCTTTATACTGTGGCTATTCTTTGTGTGCCATTATGCTAACTTTTCTCTATGCATATGTTTACTAGCCCTCCTAGTGTTAGAATGCCCCTTGCTCCTGAAGATGAGGAATTATTACGGGATGATGTACTGAAAACTCCAGTTAAAAAGGATGGTGGTATAAAAAGAAAAGAGCGTCCTACTGATAAAGGTGTTGCGTGGCTTGTTAAGACGCAGTACATCTCTCCTCTTAGCATTGAATCAGCGAAACAGGTATTGATATTGAGGTTCTTTCATACAAATAATTCTGTTGTAGTTGTGTCGGTGCTGACAAGGATTGCATTTGCAGTCTTTGACTGAAAAACAGGCTAAAGAACTGCGAGAAATGAAGGGAGGGCGGAATATTCTTGAGAACCTCAATAATAGGTTTGTCTTTTAACTCGGGGGTGGTGGGGGCGGACCCAAAGTATATCTCTTGTGATTATATTCTTTACTGAAAGATCTTTATACATTCCAGGGAAAGGCAAATTAAGGAAATTGAGGCATCATTCGAGGCATGCAAGTCACGCCCTGTGCATGCCACCAATAAGAATTTATATCCTGTAGAGGTTTTACCTCTTCTACCTGATTTTGATAGGTACAAAATACTTCAACACCTGATTGTGAATTTCTTAAATAAAATAATAGATTTGTCATAATGCATAGCGCAAGAATTTTGTGTCAACTTCTCTGCAACCTACAATACAACATTAGGATCTAGATGGCAATTAGGTTGCATCCCTTTCTCTCCTGTTGGCACTGGATGTTTTTGTGTAAGAACTTGATTCACTTTTTAAGAAAGTTTGATCACTAGCAACAATGTAATCTCTGATAACGATCTTATGTCGTGTGCCGGCACTTTATAATTTTGGCGTTCCTATGATTTTGTAACAGTTAGAGGAAGTTTGGAGGCAGTGTGCCTTATATCTCATTCGTTAGTGAAGTAATTTCTTATTAAAAAAGATATTGTTATTGCATCAGGTATGATGATCCATTTGTTGTGGTGGCGTTTGATAGCGCTCCCACAGCTGATTCAGAGACTTTCAATAAGTTAGACCAATCCATCCGTAACGCTCATGAATCACAGGTCAGTTCTTGAGGTCATTTATACTTCAAGTATATTGTTGAAAGGCTGATTGCTAAAGTTGTTTCTTTAACTCAGATATTAATATTATTCTTTTTCTATGGAAAAAAATACTATTGGTTTTAGTTTCGGAATTCGGCTCTTGTTTGATGTAGACTCTTTTTTAAGATTTTGGTTCATCCAAGGGAAGGGTTTATTTGGCATAATATTGATTGTCAGATAGGTCAGGGTTTTTGTGGATTAGATTTGGTAGGTTTGGAAGTATTTTGGATGTAATCCAAATGTTCAAGTTGGAAATTAGCCAACTTCAATAACCCTAGTTCAGTGATGAACCACTTGTTTGAATCAATAAGGTCATCTATTTTCAAAATTTTATAAAAAAGTTATAGTGAGATAATACAACAGTATTTTTCCGATTAAATCATTAAATTATTTAACTTGTCCCTTTTGGGATGTCCGACATTATCTTACTCAATGCTTTTAGACTTGAATCAACTGCTTTCTGGAAATTACTGGAGATTAAGAAAACTTGAGAAACCATTGGGTGAAATTAAATTTAAAGAGGAGGTACATGTGTAATTGGTTTTCATAATAGGAAATATCTGAGTAGAGATTAATTAATTCATTTGAGTTAGTTCAGTTCAACTCAAAAAATTACTAGAACCATACAACAATTTAATCTTCTTCACTGAATGAATTCAATTTATTTGACCTCAGATCAATTTAAATAAGTTTATTACAAAACTAAATTGGTTTCAATTAGATTTATCATTTATTGAATTTGACTCTTCTAACTCTTTTTGAAAGGTCCTAATCTTTAGTACCGTACCAGAGTTACGTTGTTAACCTGCAGTATGAAATAGCTAGTTCTAACCCCACTTGTTGGTCCTTACCAGGCGATAATGAAAAGCTACATGGCAACAGGGTCAGACCCTTCAAAACCTGAGAAATTTCTTGCGTACATGGTTCCCTCTCCAGATGAGGTTGGTCGATGTATTTTATATTTTTAATATTATTACTTTCCTCTGGAATTATAGTTTTCTGTCTTGCCAAAAGCCAAATCCAAATGAAATCCGTAGCATTCTTAGCCCTCTTCGCTATTCCAAAAACAAGTTGAAAATCTTAAACTTAGTGTATCTACAAGGAAAAGATTAACAACACGTCCACTTTGTGTTTACGTTCCTTTATATGAAAAATCTCTTCTGTGTTTACCTTTCTTTTTATTGGAAGTCTCTTTCTCTCTCTCTATTGCTCATGCACACTCCTATGTGAAGCAAACTCAATTAATAAGTATCATTCTTATTTGAAGTAAGTTCATGTTATCCTCTTGTTTTGATTCAGCTATCAAAGGATATTTATGATGAACAAGAAGATGTCGCATATTCCTGGGTTCGTGAGTACCATTGGGATGTAAGTGCAGGCATTCATAATTAGTGCACAACATTATGTTAGAATTTTGACTGCACGCTTGATGAGGTTTCTGATGACACTTTAACAGGTACGGGGTGACAATGTGGATGATCCCACTACATATCTTGTTTCATTTGATGATGCAGAAGCTCGTTATGTGGTATTCATCTCTCTTGTATCTCTTTATAATCCAGTGGAATCTACTTATGTATTCATGGCTTGTTCTATGTTTAGAAATTTACTCATCTGTTCAATTTCAATTGTAGCCACTTCCTACAAAGCTTGTTCTTAGGAAAAAGAGGGCTAAAGAAGGGAGATCTAGTGATGAGGTTGAACATTTTCCTGCACCTGCAAGAGTGACTGTAAGGAGAAGACCAACTGTAGCTACTTTGGAAGTGAAGGATCCAGTGGTATTGTTTAAGTTAGGAACTTCAATTAGTATCACCCATGTTTATGGTTAGCGATTATTTAACCTTGGTGGTGCTTTCAGGTTTACTCGAATTCGAAAAGAGGATCAGATATTGAAGATGGTATAGGGAGATCACATAAACACGATAGACACCAAGATATGGATCAGTACAGTGGAGCTGAAGACGAGATGTCTGATTGATTTACTCTTTGGTACAATCAATTAATTTGGCTTTCCCATGGATTGTCTGCCTGATTCAAACGCGACTATCTGGCAGGGAATCCGCCCAAAATTTTTTTAAACCACCAGATGTTTATGGTGCTGTGTTGAGTGTGTACGTCACATATCTATTGCTACACTTAACTTTTTTAGTACTTGTTTGCATTATTGAATTTCTTAATTTAATCTGTATAGTTTCTTCCCGACACGGCAGGAAAAATGAAATATGAAAGAAGGCCATTAGATACTCCCAATTGTTGTAACGATCTTAACATGATTCTTTTACATGGGCAAAGAATTATCTCGTGTGATGCATGTAAGGATTCTGTACGTGTCCTTAATAATAAAATTCCATTATTTTAGTGGATCATAAACTTCCATCCCCCATCTTTGTATTTTTTACGGTATGAGTATATCAAAGTTCTTCGAATTGTCGTACTCATCTTCTTGTCCAAAGACAAACGCGTAAATTATATTAATTTTCTTTCCACAAATCATGTTTCTACAGCTTTTTTCTTGTAGAAAATAAAAATTGAATCAACTAGCTACTATCCAAGAAAGAGCTGAACTGGTCCATGTACATTGAAATTATGTAAAAGCAGACAATATACACTCTAGAATCTAGATTTGGCAACTTCAAATGTGCTCAGCTAGCCTTGCTGAGACTCCCCAGCTAGGAGAAACACCAGGGGAATTGCTTGCAATCCACTAGAAATGAAGACTTGATGCAATTGATGCCCTGTTGGTGAAATTATAACATGAATTAAGCACAATTTAGTACCTTCCACTAGTAGTAGCAAAATGTTGTGAAATCATAAACCCATCAGGCAGCACTGACCATGCTTGTCGACATCTGACAGCTTCCTCTCGAACAGCCCTCTTTGGATCATCAAGAGCTTTCGATATTGCATGCAGTACCTGAAAACGGGAGAACAATATTCAGCGTCATAAGCAGAAGCAGGATAGAAAGGAAAATCCCAGATCATTGATTGCAAGAAATAATCCTCGTGCTACCTGTCTTCTCATGGGGTATATCCTTGCATGGGGTAGTTCAGATACAGCGACAAGGCACTGAATTGCAGTTTCTCGTACAAGCTGGATAATGCATGTGCTTCAGGTTTTAGTACAATGGTGTAATATACCAGCATCATCGCTATCGACAAATACAGCCACTAAAAATTATCCTAATTGAATTTGATAACGGCAACGACCCAGTTGGCCAATAAAAAAACCATTGAATATTTAAAACTGAGAAAGTTCAGACCTCCGGATCATGCAAGGAAAATTAGATACAAAGTACGAATTCATATCTGGATCACACAACTGGGGAGGACGTTACATGTGCAAGCAAAACGAAGATAGTGGAAACGGTTGAAGTGTTTTATAGAAGACCGAAAAGTCATTCATGTAACAGCAGACTATCAGCAGTGGACCCATCCCATCACAACGGCTGCATTGCAATAAACAATAAAATGGCGATCAAGAAAATGACTTCATACCATCATATGAGAAAAGTCAGTTAGTCCAGCAAGGCAATCAACGATTTTACGTGCATTCTCTGTGACAGCTTCTTGTCCTGCAGTACGACGGGCAAATCCTCTTAGAACCGGATCAAAGAATTTGTTTAGTTTGGGACCAAAGCATTGACAGAATAGAAGATGCTCAGTTAGATCCATGGGTTCCCGGAAAGGTAAGACCCAATCACGAGAACTTGAGAATTCCTGGTTATCTAACCAATATTTTGGCGCTAACTCCAAATGTCCCCTTTTCCTTTTCAACTTCGACCGATCTTTCCCCTTGCAGTAGCACAGTCTAATTAAAGATTATACTCATGTGCTCCCTTCGCGACTGACTTTTTGTACAAAAGAAATTTTTGGTTGAGCCATTTTTATTATTGATTTTCTCTTTAGTATTATGTTTTCTGTAAGGATAGATATTGGCCTATATATAAAGCGTGGGCTCTGTACCGAGTTTGGTGGACTCAGTTATGTTGTGATCGATAAAATATTCTCTTTATTGAATAATCACAAGTCAGTCAATCCTGGAAGCTTGGTCATTGTGGCTCATCGGTTTTCTCCTACCAAAAAAATTAGAGACTAATTGTGTATATCATAAGGAAGAGGTTGAGTAGATATCGAACACAGGCTGCAAAGTGCAACTTGTTGCATTTTGTTCTTGAAAGAATGCAACGGCGATGGTTTCATTAGATGTCTGACAATTGGGATCCCTCTTTTTTTCTATCTAGTTCCCGAGGCAAATAGGACCAAATACTCTGTCACTACTCCGTGAGAGTGCTACTTAGGGGTATATGTCTAAGATTGGTAAGATATTAATTATGAGTAAGTTTAGTGGTGTCTTGGTTATAAATAAGAGCAGGTTGGCATCCTTTTAGCGGGATCACTTTGGTGGGAGTTTCCATAGCAAGTCTTTGGAAGAGAAATAGCATTCTCGAAAGGATATTAATTGTAGTTTCTTCATTGATATTGAAATATAGTTATCTTTAGTGTTTACTTATGTTTACTTACGTTTTCTATGTTTGGGTACCTAATACCTAACTCCTTTCCTCCTATACATAACAAAAAAAATTTCAAATCACACTCAGATCTATAAGTCTTAAGCATGGTCCATTTACAAACTCTATCAGGGAAAATGGGCCGTGCTCAATAACCACAAAAAAAAGTAATTGGGGGCCAATGAGTACTAGTCTCAGATACAAAGCTAACATGTTAATGTGCAAAATAGAATAAAAATTACACAATCATGAAAAAGAAATATCAAATCATGGAAATAGACGAGAATCTTACCATTTCTATCCATCAATATCCCAGATACAACAAGGAGGAGGCTATAAACCACATCCTTATTTATGATGTTCACACTTAATGTTAACAACCCATCCAAAAGCATAGGAATAAGCTGCAAAAATTAATGTGATATTGTAATAAACTCTATGGGTTTCGTATAAAAAAAGCATAGGAATAGCCCAAATAAACCTAGAAACAACTTTTTGTTTACATTAAAGCTAACCTTCTTCGCATCACTCACTATAGCAGTGAGTGGAGCATCAGATATAACATGTGCAAATGCCTGGTACAACATATATCTGTAATACAAAGCGGCATATCAGTGCATGGCTACCAAAATTTCTCGTCGACTAGCACCCAGAGAGTGTTAGAGCATGGTTATAGTAAATGCTCCAAACAGGTATTTTCATGCACATTTCTTACTCGAATGTTAACAAACACCCAAGCCTGAGTTGAAGTGCAATTCAGCTTTCATGAACACAATCAAATGAATGAATCCAGCAGAAACAACCTAAATTATACATCTGCAGGAATAAGCTAGACTGCATAATGACGATTCATGAGGTATTTATTAAGATGTTTGCTTGATTTCCTAACTGAAAATCTGGATAAACTCTCTAGTGAAGATACTACTTAGTATAAACTCAAAATTGCAATAGGTTAGACAAATCTTGCTTTGTGATTCAAAAGGATAAACCAAACAACCCTAGTTCCAAAAATTGCAGGTTTCCAAATCAATTGTTTGAGATGTACCGATAAGGAGATAGAAACATGCTTTTGAGTTGCAACATTGCAATGCCAAGTGATGTAATAGTACTACGAAGGATGACAAAATTGGAAGGAAACTTCAACATGGTAGAGTTTGTTTAAGATCATTAATAAACGCAGGTCTATTAGACTGGACATTGCTAAGACAGACAAAAAAATTCGTGCAATGTGCTCATCAAAAGAAAATTTAATTTCTCCATAGGATAAAAGACATGCCTACCTAGAAAGTGACGTATCTGATTTGGTTACTAGAGTCTGGAAAATAGGCATCATGGTAGAGAAAAAACGCTGCTTATAAAGTGGCCGTACTATTGCATGGAATTTGCCGTTCAAACAAGCTTCAGAATCACTCATAAGAATGTGAAATGCATCTGCTGCACCTTTCATTACTGCAAAGTTCAAGTTGGTTTCGTTTTCTTTTTCCAGTATAAACTCCTGCAAGGGTGAGGCATCTGTTCTGCTTTTTGACACTAAGCACTGCAAGAAAACCATGGTTATATCTCGGACCTTTTTGTGACCACAAAGGAGTAAACCTTTTCCAATCCATGATAATCCAACCACAGCATGAACTTGAAGCAAAGAGCTTTCCTCAATGCTAGAGCATAAATCAGTGAGAAACATTTCACTGCCATCACCAGTACTTTCATTATGGAAGCACCTAAATTCTGTTTTGAAAATAATGTCAATAGCTTCTTCCAAGGAAACATAACTTGAGACTTCTACTTTATCAGATTTCATACTCAGTTTATTAATCATAGAACCCAGTGCCTGTGCAGCTGGTACACAGCCCCTGATGATGGATAACATAAGCAAATGCATTATTAATCTCACATCTGGAACATGTATCTCTGGACGAAGTGCTATAATGGCTGATGCAAATAATGAAAGAATCCATTCATCTCTAGAGAGGGGATTATCTTTCTGCTGCAGAAGTTGTAAGCCCTCCATCTGAATTGGTATTGTAGTAGATAATGCTACTTTCAAAGGAGAAAAATTGCTTGTTAATAATACATTGAATGCCTTTTGGATTATAATATTCTGGCTCTCTTTTGAGCAACTTCGAACAGAGAGTTTCAATGCCATCATGGTAGCATCTAGAAGCACCTGGTTTCATTAAAAAGGGGGAAAATCAAAACAAAACAAAAGGCTGCTGCTTCAGTAAAAAGCTTACAACTGATTTTAGGATATATAATTAGGAAAACTACACAAAATCAATGGACAACTAATAAAACAGAGAGTAGAAGTTTTACTCACTTTATTCATCAAAGTGCTAAAAGTAAAACATTTTTCAATTTGATCCCAAATATTTAGTGCAAATCGCAATATGACTTCCTCAAAATCTCCAGTTTCATCAAACCTACACCATCATGAAGAAAAAAAATTCAAGCATCACATTTATAAGAAGAAAACGAGAGGAAATAATTGAGAAGGGAAAAAGAAGGAACAAACGGCAAACCAAAAAGGAGTCAAATGCATATCGCATATTTGTTATTCTAATACAAAAGGAAAAAAAAAACCTGAAAACAAGGCTGTACATGACTTGACAGAAGACATACACATGGAAAGAAAACTCAACTTTTTGGTTTTTGAAAATTAAACTTATAAACACTACTTATCCCTATTGGTTTCTTTGTATTTTTTATACCTTTTAGGAGTCTTTTAAAATCCAAACCAAGTTTTGAAACTTTAAAAATAAAGAAATAAAGAATTAAAGAATTAAAAAATTTTTATTTTGTTTTTGAAATTTGGCTAAGAATTGCAGTTTACTTAGGAAATATGAAAATCATGGTTAAGAAACGGTGAGAAAACAAGCACAATTTTAGAAAACCAAATGGTTACTGATATTCATAATTTTTGCACAAAAAAGATGTTTAAGATATAATAAAACCATATACCATGGAAGAATTTTGGTTGAGTAGCAATCCAACAGGGACAATAGAATCTCAACTGATTTTGAATTGCCATAGACCTAAATAAATAGAATGTGCAGAAACCCATTAGAAAAAAACAGTAATTACTGCCGAATTGATATAGTAATAATGGGACTATACCATGAAAAACAACAAAAAAAAGAGAGCTCTGACGTTCCTTGAAAATCGAATGAAGTTCTTCCTCGGTACAATATAAACCTCAAAATGGTACTCAGAAATTATCTTCCAGAGAAATGAAAACATTTAGTCTAATAATGAAGAATACTAAGAAATTATCATCCGCTGGAGGTTCTTCTCAGATATGCTGATTTTTTCATCAAGAGAAGTGAAAACATAGCATGTCAAGAAGAAACAAATGAAGATTAATTAGGCAAGAAAAGAAGGATCGGTCGTCAATTGGAGTTCTTCTGATATGTTGCTTGAGGATAAAAGAAGAGCAAAAGGGCGAAGAGAATAGTATTAAAGGAAAACCAAAAATGTAATTTTTTTTAAAAAAAAAAAGTCAATTAATTTGAGAACATTGATGATGCCTATGAGGAATATCTAGTATAAAATAAAGATCATTAATCTTTTAACACATACATAAACCTCAGATAACTGGAAGAATATTGCCTCTTCAATCCCCCGAACAAGTTTCAGCATATAACTTCGCCCAGTTCTACCAATGTCAAATGCCATCTCAAGTTTAAGCATCAGTGGCAAGCCCTCATCATGAGGAGAGAACATCGATGCAATCTTTTCAACAACTATATGCATGTAACTTTGCAATTCCACCGACCCATGATATTTGTCAACAAATGAACCAATATGCTGTAATGCCTTCAAAGCATGATCCCACAACGATCCAAATTTGAAGTTCACTGTTATAAATGACATGAACTCCAACAAAATATCCTCAAATATGACTCTTGATACTGGTGAAGAACCTACAGGGAATGTGGACAGATTCCGCAAGCCCATTACTGCAAATGATTTCAAACTTCAGTCACAGCTTACATTCTAATTTTGGATAAATAATTAACCTATCTTAGATTTAAACCGCTCAGACATATGAGCAATAATAAGTTTGAGAAAAAGGCAAAGATCAACAACAAAATTGTTTGGGGGAGATATAAATGGAAAATTGAAAACACTGTGACTGCAGTAATCGCAGCTCCATGAAGAATTGAAAATCATATTTCTTCAGCAAAAATGTGATGAGAAATAAATGAACAAATCCTTAAGCCTAAATTTGTAGATAATCTGTGTTGTTAACTTGTTGATAAATTAAACAGATGACACATGGTATACATATGAATGTGTATATTATATTACACAGACACACGCCCCATTAACTGGTACTCAACACTACATTCAAATATAAGAATAGAATAGCAAATTTTCAAGCAGACAATGTCATTCAATGGAAACACCTCAAAAGAAGATACCTGCACAGTAGAATTCAGCATCATGCAGATCTTTTTTAACAATTCCTGAAAAGGTAAAACTGAGCAGCTGAAAGATTGAACATGAAAAAGTTTGAAGCATGCAATATGATTTCTCTTTAACAGAGCATGTGTGTTCATCAGAGCTTGCAATCAAGTCTCTGCAAGCTGCAAGAAGTTCAATACAGAGATAGAGGGCTCCAAAGTTAAGACTCCTTGAGGGAGAAATTTTGTTATTATGATATTGATCCACAGAAATCCCCATAAAATCCAGCAAACGAGGGAAGAAACTTTCAAACACATGATTGCAGGAAGCAACAGATGCATTTGCTGACTTATAAAGGATATGGCCAACTGCATTTAGTCTCTGTCTGCTTTGCAGAGGGAAGTCGTTGTAACATGTATAAATATTTAGGATGTTGAAAATATCCTTTATATCTTCATCATTGACAATTAACGTTAAAAATAATCCATTACTCTCCAGAACCATCTTCTGCAGGAGTCTTAGAGCTTCTGTTGTTATTTCTTTCTCTTGAAAGCTAGGACTATTTAATGATTCTGTGTTAATGGACAAAGTAGGCTGTCCTATTGAAGTAAATATGATCTCCTTTACTGAAGACCAGATAGCTTCACTATGCTTTTTCATTCTATCTGCCCCATATTTTACTGTGCAATCACTTAGATACTTCAAAGAATCGATCTGCAATCATTGAAGTAACTATTCAACAGCTTGGACACTCAAAAGAAGTGAATCCTAAATAATAAGCAATTACTATACCAAGTAAATAGAGACATTCCAGCACACCTTTGCTAATGGCAATGAAGATGAAAGTTTCTCAAGAAGCAAAGGAATTGCAAATGGCTCAAAGAGGGGGGTAGATGAGAAGGCCCTCTGCGCAGTAATATTTCAAAATCAAGTTGAATAATATGCAAGTACAGATTATGAATATGGTGCAGAATTCAACATACGGTGTCAAAAATAAATAAATAAATAATGATGGATGAGGGTAGTGTAATTAACACCAAACCAGGGCACCAATAAATTTATAACTGACCTATAAAAGTAAATAAATAAATAAACAAATAATAATCTGAGGCCTCGAACAAAATGAGAAAAAATAAATACAATCAGGATAATCATAGCTGTATGGAGAGTTATGACCGCAACACAATAGATGAACACCAAAATTCTTAAGCAGGAATGTAGCAAGCCCAAGAACTAAAAGGTTAAAACTGTTTGAGCAAACATGAGACATCAAGACTATTGGTATACTGCTAGAGAAAAATGAAACAATACTCTTTTTAGGGGGTGGGGACAAGGGAAGAATTATGAATTTCCAAAACTATCCAGAACACAGATCATGAAAATTAACTAGACCAGTATATCCATATTCAACTTCCACAGAACATGAAGAATGTGTAATCCTGGAAAGGGGATATTTCCCCCCTTGGTTTTAGTCTTGTTAACTTATAACTCCAACAGATCCTTGAGAGTCTGGTTGCTGAGGAACATGGAAAACAGATCCTTAACAGATCATATGTGACAAACATGGAAAACAAATTTCTAAGAAAAATTAGGAGATTTACGTTGTTTGAAGACTTGGTTTAGGGGACAGACATTTTGAAGAAGCTGAGGCTAACAAGTTTTTCCTTAGTTTGGGTTTGAATAAAACTCTGCCGGATCCATATGAAAGGCTAACAATTGTATCTACAATGGTCCAAAGTAGAAAAATTCTTTGTTGGGTAACTTCTAACCACATGATAGCCATAGAGATCGGGATAGTGGGCACTATCTCAAAGAGAAGTTTGGCATAATAAGCATGCCATGAAAATGTAGTCTACCAATACCTAGACATAAAGACCTTATGAAGCTTTCCCGTGAGATTGATTCATGATCATCCATTTTTCATTCATAATTCTTTTCAAAACTAGATATTCATGAACTTGCACAGAGTTTTCACATGTACGAACATTTTTCATGCAATTTTTTATGGACACTTTCGTGCAATGGACATAACGTATAAAAACAAACAGCAACATCCATGTTTATTCATAATAATAATAATAACATCCATGGTTACTAAGAAAGCATATATATCAACCAAGTTCTTCAAGTTACCTCGATTATGCTAAATTTTGCTTCAGATTACATAGAAAACATTCCCAGACATAGGTAGCTACTTAATTTCATATAACCACGAAAAATAAGCACTTTGCTGCAATTTAATGCCGCTGGCACTTAAATCTACCAATGCCCACTTGCTAAAATAGCATTCCTGGAAAATCTAGAATGCTATTACTATTATTCAAATTCTCCTATAAAAAATCTTTGGCAACAATTAAGGTCTCAAATAACAATGTAAGCCAGTAAGCCAACGTCCTTGCACATTACCATACCATAAGTTCCTGTGAAAGATCATTCCTTCTTACATTTACGTCCTCCTCTTTTCCCTGGATAATAATAGTATACAGAAACATTATTAGCACACACAGAAAGCAAGAGAGAAAACAACCCATTTTTTCAGGGGGGAAAAAAAAAAAAAAAGAAAAAAAAAAAAAAAACAACCCATTTTTTCAGGGGGAAAAAAAAAAAAAAAGAAAAAAAAAAAAAAAACAACCCATTTTTTCAGGGGGGAAAAAAAAAAAAGTTAAGATAACACATATATACATACATACATACATACATAAGAATATGTGAGGGTGATTTCTCTCAAGGTAAGGGACGCTCTCTCCTCTCTCCTTCCCCTTAGCTTCTCTTTCCGACCACAGCCCCTCCGTTTGGCATCTTCTTTAGCCCTGATCCACCCCCCCCCCCCCCCCTCCCATCTAAAGATCCATCCTCCAATCAACTTTCTGACGGTCTATTCATCCTTTGTCCAGATCTTCAGATCAAGGAATAGTGTTCTGTTTTGCAGATAGTTTACTGGGGTTTTTTCGATATCCTTGCCAAAAAATGGAAGTTGAAAGCTGTAAAATTGATGAATCCTTCTTCTGCATCTGGAACGTTTCTGAGTTGTTCTTCTGATTTGGACGTTAGCAAAGTTCTTATTTTATCTAGTTTGCATTTGAGATGGTTTGTGGATTCTATCTCAAAGCTCCTTCAGGGTTCAATCAATCGTTTTTTCTAAAGAAATGGTCGCGATAGCTCAAGTGCTACAAGGTTATCAAAATTTCAACACAACTCTGGTTGGAAATCATTAGGACCAGAATGTGTTTTACATTGTTGCCAAATGGTATGAAAATCTGGGTCACGTTCAGAACAAGTAGGTAAGTGTTCAAATGCAGTAATAGATCCTTGGAGAAGTGTTAGTAGAAATGATTTTCTACTTAATGCGTCTGCAACTTTATTTGTACTACCTGAGGTATGCTTTATGACAAAATCGAATTTTTGAATAAATGTTATCCATTGCTCTAAGAAAAGGTGTTGACTCATGTACTCGACATCCTATTCAGTACCACTTATCTCATACTAATCTATCACCACTTTAGAGCATTTATGACATCACCAGATCAGGTACAAACTCCAAACACTGTTCAAGAAGCATTACAAAAACCTAAATGGAAAGCAACTACTCTAGAGGAGTTGCAGGCCCTTGAGAAGAATGGGACATGGGTAATTACAGATTTGCCCCCAGGTAAACGCACAGTTGGATGTAAATGGATTTTTTCGACCAAACATAAACCAGATGGCAGTATAGAGAGATTCAAAGCTCGCCTTGTAGCTAAAGGATTCACCCAAGCTTATGGGATTGACTATCAAGAAAACTTTGCCCCAGTCGCCAAGTTAAACACGGTACTTCTTTCTATTGCTGCACATCCAGATTGGCCTTTATTTCAACTTGATGTAAAGAATGTATTTTAAATGGTGATCTAAAAAAAGAATTATACATGAATATACCCCCCGAATTTGAAGACAGATACACTAGAGGGAAGGTATGTAAACTCAAGAAGTCTCTTTATGGACTAAAACAATCACGTAGAGCTTAGTTTGAAAAGTTTACAACCGTGTTGAAACAAGATGGCTATACATAGTGTCAATCTGATCACACTCTATTCATCAAACATTTCTCCCCAAGTAAGATTACTAGTGTGAATAGTATATGTTGATGATATAATACTTACAGGAAATGTTTCCAATGAAATAACTCGACTGAAGCAACTCCTGTCAAAGAAATTTGAGACCAAAGATTTGGGACATCTAAGGTACTTCCTAGGGATGGAAGTAGCAAGATCTAGCAAAGGTATTTCTGTCACTCAACGAAAATACACTTTAGATCTCTTAAAAGAGACTGGGACGAATGGTTGTAGACCAACTGATACACCTATGGATGCAAATTCAAAACTTGGAGTTAATCCCAAAGATCAAGGCAGTATCCATGGATGGTGGGAAAGTTAATATATTTGACTCACACCCAACCAGACATTAGCTTTGTTGTTAGCGTGGTAAGTTGTCTTTGTTGTTAGCGTGGTAAGTCAATTTCTGAATGAACCTTCCAAGGAACATATGGAAATTGTGTATAGGACATTGAGATATCTCAAAAACGATCCTGGAAAAGACCTCATATTCAGAAAGACCATGACTATATCACTAGAAATTTACACTGATGCAGATTGGGCTAGATCTCATGTTGATCGTAAGTCAACATCAGGATATTGCTCTTATGTATGGAGAAACTTAGTAACTTGGCATAGTAAGAAGCAACAAGTCATAGCTCGAAGTAGTGCGGAAGTTGAATTTCAATTATTAGCCCAAGGAATTTGTGAAAGAATTTGGCTAAAACGTCTTCTCATTGAGCTCAAAGTTGAGATTGAAGGTACTATAGAAGTAATGTGTGGTGATCAATCTGCTATAGTCCAATACATCATGATAAAATGAAGCATATCGAGATAGATCATCACTTTGTCAGTGAGAAGATTGAGACAAATATTATCAATTTGAGATATGTGTCTTCCCAACAACAAGCTGTAGACATATTAACTAAGGCGTTGCGCTTTGCATCGAACAAGCCTTAGTGGACTAGTTTCCAAGCTTGGAATGACTAGCATATACCATTCAGCTTGAAGGGGAGTGTAGGAAATCAAGCTAAATTATGCAGCTGTAAATTAGAGAATTAAGCTCAAATTATTTCCTTGTATATTATGGTTGTTTTTCTTTCTATATAAGTTTAGATTGATAGCTTAATTTCAACACATTGATTGATAATCTTCTTGTATATAGAGTCTTTCTCAACCACTCAATGAATAAGAGTATTTCATAAATTTATACTAATGCTAGTTGGGCTAGAGAGTTAACTGATCGAAGATCTACATCTGGATATTGCTCTTATGTTTGGAGTAACTTAGTCACTTGGAAAAGCAAGTAGTCAATTGTAGCCAGAAGTAGTGCAAAGGTTGAATATCAAGCTTTAGCTTTGGAAGTTTGTAAAGGGATGTGTGGGTGCAAAAGCTTTTGAACTACGAATAGAAACTCAAAGTTCATTCAAAATACTTTGTGATAGTCAAACAGCAATCAGCTAGCATAGCAAAGAATCTCGTCCATCATGACAGAATGAAAAACATAAAGATAGATCGACATTTCTTATCTAAGGAGGTCAACAAGAACATAGTGGAATTAAACTATTTTCCATCTTGCCATCAAATCGTCAACATTCTCAAAAGCTTTATCGAGAAGTTTTGATGAATTCAATTCCAAGCTTGGATTGTATTCTACATACAATCCAACTTGAGGGGGAGTGTAGATTTGTTTATAGTATAGTTGCCTTAGTTATTATTTTAATTACTATTTTTAAATGTTCTTTCCTTTTATAATTAGTTCTCTTCGTTAGAATTTCTTTTCTATTATATTTACCTATTATGGAGTCTTTTTGAATGAATAAGAAAATAGTCAATATTTCTCCAAAGTCTACATATTCAATGTCTCTTTGTGGACTTCAGCGGCTAAATCATTTTGTAAATACTCACTAGGTCTTGTTTTGCTTGATTGGAGGCCTTTTGGAGTTTAACTCATTGTTTAGACATAAGACTTTGGTATTTCTCAAGGAATGGAGTCTTCTCGTTATGCATGAGCATAAGATCCCCTGTTCTTGTGTTGCTGTTAATGTTTCCAAAGTCATCTGGTATCATGGTGTTAAACGGCTTGGGCTTTCAACTCTCCATCAGTCAACCCGAAATTCCCAACTAAATCCACGACATTCATGTGGTTTTTCCCCCAAGTTATTTTTTAGAGTAATTCTGTGAGCACGGGCAAAGGAGAGGAGATATATTGATTAAAGCCTTGTTGCTAGGCAACGAGTTCGACTACAGCTCACATTTTGTTTAGAATCTCTTTTTATGTGGCTCCCCCTTAGGTTCGGTTCTTCTTAGTTGGAACCTCTTTTTCTTTTCGAACAGCCCGAGGTGACCCCAAAAATCCCAGCTGGTTTGGGCTGGCACTTTTCAACGTCCCCATATTCCCTTTCCTTTAAGCCCAAATCACATAGACAACCTAAACATATTTCCATCAAAAAGCCAATGTGAACTTCCTACAACTCCCAACCAGAACCATTAGGGACCTGATGATGGACATCATAGATAATGTTTGATGCCCTGCTAGTATGAGACACTTCTTGCCTTGATTAGAGGAGTTATGATTTCTAAACTAATAAGCGCAGAAATAAACACCATCCAAACTTGTCTTCAGGGGTTCAAATCATTTCTTCCATCCCTCTCCTCAACCGTTTTAGTTATTTAAAAAAGAAGATTCAGTTACCAACGGGATCCATCATCTCTCCTTTATGCCCTTCTATCCACCTCTATCTAACACCCTAAAATAATAATACTAATAATACATTTTAAAAATAAATAAACAAATAAATAACCTCTGCTTTGTTCTACAGTAATGGTTCATCATTTTCCCTCCCCCAAAATGAGAGAGAAGAACACTAACAATAATCAACCGTATGCAAGAGGAGGAAAGTCAAGAAATCAGGAAAGGAAATGACGAAACAAGATGCATTGAACTTACATGTGTAAAATGGATTGGGAAATAGCAACCCAGGAATTCAAAAAGATCGCTGGAACTACTTGCAAGTGTTCCAGTTGGATCTGGGAATAGCTTTGCCACAAGCTCAACGATGTGAAAAGTAAGCATTAAGCAGTGTGGATCTTTTTCCCCATCAATGGCTTCACAGATTCCATACACAAGATCATCACCCTGGACATCAGTGAGGAATTCATTGATACTGACTCCAAAAAAAGGGTCAAGCAGTGAAACATGAGAAGCGTCGTATAGACATCAAGATGTGATGTAACCCAAAAAGGGGTTGAGCAAATGGGTCAAGGGAACATTTTTTAATCGCTTCTTGTGGTTTTCATGACTCCTGAAAGAAGACACGGATTAAAAGGCTGGAAGAAAGCAAGAAAATATAGTACCAGTGAAACAACTGCATCGGGATAATGTTCCAAAAGGCACACCAGAAGTTCAAAACTCAGCTGTCAAAATAAATAAATCAAAGTGAAACGGAAGAAAAGAATATCAGAAACCTTATTAAAATTTGAAAACATTTGCCAGCAAGTATCTACATAAGTTCCCTACATGTACATGTTAAGTTTGTTAACTCACCTTTCGATCATGCTGTCCCAAGGACTGTACTTGAAGATTTTGAAAATAAGACTGGGCAACAGACTTTGCATCACTCTGAGAAATTGTCCCACCATTTGTTTTCCTCCTCATCAGTGCCAAGCAGCCAACAAGGGCACCTCGTAAAGCTTTCCAATCTGCCTGATAGTAAGTATCCAGTTATCTATCACATTGAATGGAGAACTTGCATCCTGGTGTATTAAAATGAATCTACAATATGAAGTATTTGGGAGTGTTTTTAATTTTGACAAAAATGTTTCTAAATGATAAAAATCAGTTCCTCCCTCAAAGGCTTGTGCTCAGGTACAATATAGAAGCACTTTTATTTCCAATCCTAATAAATATTAGCACTTTTCTGAAAAGCAAAAAGTATTCAAAAGAATCTTTAGAGAGTTGGAGAGATCAGGGAATGTTCAGTCTCTTGTTAGATTCCATATTTCTTTGTAGACTTACATAATGGTTTTCTTTTTTCAAGAAACGCATTATCATTCATATAGTGAAAAAGAATAAATGTTCAACGGATACAAATCCCAAAAGAAATTCTTCTTTTTTACAAAAATAATTATCCTCTTAGTGTTACTTTACTTGATTGGAGCCATTTTTTTCGTTGAACTCCTATATTTTTGTCAGTCCTTGTATTATTTCATTTTTTAACTATGATAGTTTGATACTTTATCAAAAACCAAAAACAAATGAGAGAAACCCATACAATGAACTAACAAAGAAAACTTCTCAAATCGGATATAAGAGAATTTAAACTATAAGTATGACAAAGTAGAGACATAGCTAAGAAACAAATAAGATCATTGAGAACATCAGGAGATCTTTCCTTTTCTTGAAAAGGCCCAGCATTTCTTTCATATTATTAGCTCAAACAAAAGCATGTTGCCCCATACTCCAAAAGAAAATCGCTACAATGTAAAAGAATTTACAAAAAAGAATAAAGAATGAAACTTGTGTTTGACCAATCTTGCAATATGGGGTATGCGTGTTTAAAAGAAAATCATTACAACCTAATAGATAGTACAAGAAGTATAAAGAGTGAAACATCTATGTTTATTTAATATCCCACTTCAAAGTTGGAAGCAACCTTGAATTATTTTCAACACAAGGAATCAGTTACAAAGAGAAGAAAAGGCAATAACATATAGAACAAAGACAAATGAAAACAAAAAAGAATGGAAATCAAAATCTAGAAAGACCAATAGAGAACACCCGCCCCTCTGTTTGGATAGGTGATTGGTGTCGAGAAAAAGAAATTAAAAGTTCCC
The DNA here is from genome assembly GCA_031780015.1 of Citrullus colocynthis. Taxonomy (NCBI): domain Eukaryota; kingdom Viridiplantae; phylum Streptophyta; class Magnoliopsida; order Cucurbitales; family Cucurbitaceae; genus Citrullus; species Citrullus colocynthis. The sequence goes on along the minus strand of QLSR01000165.1, from coordinate 3,358,894 downwards.
ACTCACCAGTCTCTCTGTGAAGAAGGCAATGAGGCTGTGTATTGTTGCACCATCCAGAGGCTTTGATGCAAGACATGCAAGTAGTTCCCCAAGAAGAAGTATACCTGAAAAGGATAGCAAGCTTGTTGTTTCTTTTTCAAAAATGCAGAAAAATAAATTGAAAATGTAAGGCAACGTGTCAAAATTTTGACTACCCACAGCACGTACAAACCACAAAAGATGGTGTGTGCATAACAGATATCTCGACAGACTAAGGTGAACAGCAAGGCCCAGTAACATGGTTAACTAACATCTCTAGAACAAGCAAAAGATAGGGACATGTTATTTAATAGACAACTCAGTGTTAGGCACCAATGACAACATTCAGAATTTGTTCGCTTGGACAAGCTTTTTAAGCCATAAACATCAATAAGGCACATCTGAAAGTAACTTGTGTTTTAGCTAGTCTTTGCAATAAATTTTATGAAAGCTAGGTCTATCTAGATAATAGCTATACTGCCTATTTTACCAAAGATGTGGAAAGAAAGAAACAGGAGGATTTTTTGAGGGACCAAAAATTTGGGGTGGGTGAGGGTTAGTGATTCCAATAGGTTATGTGTCACATAAAAATTTCCTTAATTGCTTTTGTGTTTTAGCCAACTAGAGTCTTTCAGCGTAGAGGGAGAGTCATAGCTGCAAAGTACAGACTGATTCATGGCCAACCATCAAACCACAGACACTGTTCAAAAGTTAAAGCAAGCAAGTAAAATATACAGAAAGTACAGATAATAATAATTTGTAATGGTAATAACAATATTAACTCGTAATGGTAATAAAAATATAACAAATCAGAAGTTTATGTAGAAGTACCTCTGCCTCGAATAATGTTATCAGTAATTGTCAAATACATCCCCATTTCTCTAACCTAAATCATGTAAATAAGAATTTAAGGCAGTATAACAAACAGCATAGAGTTAAAGGAAACATGAACAAAGTGGAAGGGAAGTAGAAGCTAGGCAGAAAATACCAGAGTTTCTATTGTTAGAACATTGTTCTTCGCAAGGGAGGTGATTGCTTCCAAGCTTGTGGCCTATAGTATCACATATATTCTCATTAGTCCATTGTTCTTCATGGTGTTCCTAATCAGCACATTGTTACAAAGATGAAACATCATAGCATAAAGAAACACAGATGAGTAATATGCAGGCTTCCCCAAAAAATAAGGTTAGCAATTGCCACATGGTCTTTGCCAAAAAGTAATAATAATTTAATAAATAAATAAAATTAGAAGCATCAATTCAGACTGAATAAACAATATTGGGTGTCTATCATTGGTCTAAGGCCCTTACATCAAACAACACCTAAAGTAAGGTTTTCATCTTCTCTGGCCACTTTCCATCCAAACTGCAGTGAAAATGTCCTCAAGCATAATTGAAGTGAGACAGAAAGACCGTCCTACAAGAATAGAGGCCAGAGAGTCTAAAGACCACGTTGTCCTGTCTTCTATTAACAGTTATCCATTCCTCGAACATAAGAAAATGATTACAATAAATTGATCTCTCCATCAAAGAGAGGTTTCTTATAATGACCAAACAATTTTCTACATCCCGACAAGGACTAATCGCCAGATCATTTTGGTTAAAAATTGTGCATGTCCTGGAAAGAGGTCGTTGGGAGGGGAAAAGAATTAGTTCCGTTTTCCTCCCATAATCTGATAACTTTTCCATTGTCAACTTTTAAAAATTATTGAATATGTTTCAATCTCTCGTCGTTAATTTCACAACCCTTTTTCTTCATGAGAAACCAAACTCCCATTGAGAAAAAATAAAATATTGTCAGAGTAACCAAAAGAATAAAGCTCATAAAAGAGAACCCCACTAAAGAAATGTACTCCAATCAAGAGAAATGAGACTGAATAATTACAAAAAGACTTTGTCGCTGAAGCCCCATGAGAAACATAGAATTTTACCAGGGATTAAACATCACTAGGTTCCCCTCAACTCCTCTAAATGTTAATTTCTGATTCCTTTATATCAATATGTAAACATACCAACCCATGTTGCATATATTGTAATAGTTACTTAAAAAACTTCATATTACATATTAAAAAAAAATGAGCAATTGTAATGAGTAGCAATTTTAGGGATAATAACCAAGTGTATAGCATTTTTAAAAAATTAGAAATATAGCAAAGTCTATCATCCATAGACTTCTATCACTGATAGGCTCTTATGGTTTATCAGTGATGGAAAATATCGTTGGTGGTGGTCTATCAGTGATAGAAGTCTATCACTGATAGACTTTGCTATATTTGCAATATTTTTAAAATGTTGTTATATATGATACTACTTTGAATCTGTTGCTATATTTGCAACTGTCCCTTAAAAAAAAAAATTCTAATTTCGTTATACAGTCTTGTTCTATATATTCTGCTACAATGTTTTACTGTTCTTCAGTAATTTTTGAACCTTTATATCTGTCGTTTGTTGCATATTGCTCGATGCCCAATCTAAGTTGCTGAATTTTATCCATTTCAAAACTGTCCAAGTTAGATGTTGATTTTTGATGTTGCATCTTGGTACCATAATTCGCAACTAGTTTCATGGGTTCAAAGTTAAATCCAGCTACGAAAAACCAAAAAGACAAATGCAAGTCCTTGTAAATGAAAATTTCGGGAACATGAACAAGTTTATGCCTAAGAAACAGGCAAATAACCGAGTATTTATGCACATCCAAATGAAGCCAAATCAATGATCATTGTCATCTGTAACCTAACTCTTAAAGCAAATATCGTAGTTGGTTGGAACTAACTTCCTAATTTCAGCTGTGTATACGACATTTGTCACCTTTGTCAAACAGTAACTTCCCAAACCTCACCCTTTTGCACCGTTTTCTCGAAAACACTCGCATACACACTGTGCAGCTCCCGGGATTTCCGAGCTTTCTACTTCCGTTTCTAACTAATTAAATGGGGAGAACGAGTTGAGGTATAAGTGATAGCCATTAATGCAAAAACCGATTAATTTGCAGTGGTTGAGTTCAGAAAGTCGAACCCGCTTTGATAATCGCCTAGTTTGCCATGCAATATTGAGAAATTGAGAGTTAAAAAGCGAAATGGGAATGGAGCAATAACCTGTTGAGACGGAGTACTAGATACGTCGACGAAGGACTCGATGTACTGTGTAAGCTTACTGAGCTCCGCCATTTTTGGGTAAGCTGGGAATGGGTTTAAGCCGCGCGAGTTTGGTGGGGGAAGCTTTTCTGACTTTAGGAAATTAGAATAAAAATGGATGCAAAATTCCACCTTTGAAGAATCAATTTGTATGCAAGCTACTCGTTCGGGTTTTTCCTTTTACTTAAACAAAATAAAATAAAATAAAAATAAAAATAAAATAATCCTTTCTTTTAATTATTGTTGTTATTATTATTAAATACAACAACAATTGCGACGATGGCTAAGTGTAGGGGTGATAGTCGGTTCAATAAAATCGATTTTAGAGCCAACCAAGAACCAGACCAAATTTTACAAAGAAGAGATCCAAACCAATGTCCAATAAAAAATAAAAACTAATTTATTGGTTTTATTTGGATTAGGTTATTATCGGTTTTGTTCTCAATTTTTTGTATTTTTTATTTTTCTTCCAATTTTTTTTATTTTTATTTCCACTTTGTTTTGAATCGGCCATTTTTTCTAATTTTAAATTAAATTTGGGTCTTTAAAAAAAAAAATTTGAAATTTGACATTTGACATTTTTTTTCTTGTCACTTTTCTAAATAAAAAAACATACACGTTCCATAATAATTGGTTTTTTATCTAAACATGAAGAGTTTGTTTATATATATATATATATATATATATCACTGGTTAGATTTAGTTTTGGTTGGCTTTTCTGTTAAAAAGTCAATCCGAACCAATACTTTTTGGTTTTCTCCAAATATAAACCAATATGTCCAATTTCATATTAAAAAACCAAAGCCAACCATTGAATCAGTTGGATTGGTTCGGATCTTTGATTTGTTGGTTTTATGTTGCACTCCAAACTGTGTGATAATCAAACTTCTAACATTACAAGAAACGATTCTTACAAAATTACTTTTTGTGCAACAATTATGGAGATAGAAAATCAAATCTCTTACATCTAAAATGAAATGTCATGTCAATTACTATTGAGTTAAACTAGTTTTGACAAATGATACATATAAATTATTGCTAAGTTAAAATACATAGACAACTATTTATTTAACTTGAAGTATGAAAGGTTGCATGTTATATCTAAATTATGGAGAATATATATATATATATATAAATAAAAGAGTAAAACAATAAAAGAAAGGATGCCTAAACATGGAAATCTAAAAAATTTATGTTTAAAGACCGCATTGAAATTTATATTTGAAAATCTCAACCAAATACTTAAAAGGGCTATTTTTGCCTGAAATCTCATTAAATCTAATATTAAAAAATATCCTGAAATTTATGAAAATAAGTTTTGAAAAGAAATTTAATATAAAACAAAGGTTTTCTGCGCATATAAACTAATTATATATGTCTAATTTCAAAGTTGTCTTAGTTTTTTTTTTTTTATGAATAGCCTAATGGGATTAAATACTACCTAAAAAATTGGCCCAAATGTCTATATCACCCTCCGTGAATTTTAAACATAATAAGAAAAAATATAAATAAGAAAAGACACATATGGAAAAAAAAATACATGTTTACATACCTTAAGTGATGTTTTCCATATTAATATGAAAAAAAATTATAGAATTTCAAATACTTTGAAAAGTAATAATAAGACAAAAAATATAAATGAGAATAGACACGTATGAAAAAAAAACATCATATTCATGTTGTCCAATCATTAATAACTTGCATATAAAAGTCACATAGGTTATAGTACATAGTATATATGAGATTTATTCATACATTTTGTTTTCAATTTCAAATTTATATGGGTTACTTCAAATAATCAGAGAATGTCATCTATCTTAGTATAATTTACATGTGTATATATGACAAAGCAGGTGAAATATATATATGAATAGAAACGAGACTAACATTAAAGCATGAGGTATACATTATATAAAATCTTAAATTTGTATTTATTTCTAAATACAACGGAAATAAACCTCATACATATTTGAAACAAATATTGTATATATACATAAATAACGTGTAAGTGAAAAAATAAAATAATATTCATTAGATAATAATTCAAAACGCAAAAAGCTTAAAAAAAAAAATTTTAAATTGAAGAGATAAATACTATATAAGTGAAAGAATAAAATAATATTCATTTAATATACAATATTAACTGATAATACAAAATTTTAAACATATTTTCGATTAAATTTTTAATTAATATTAAATTAGAAATTTAAAACTAGAGAATGAACATCGAGGTTATATTTGTCCAAAAATGGACAAAAATTAAAGCAAAATGGGGATATAAAATATATTACAATTTAAAGATATTTGTGAAGTTTCATTTGTCTAACGCCCTAAAATAAGACAACCCTTGTATTTTTCTCTAAGCCCAAGGTGTTCGGTCGAGGCCCAATTGCCCCGGCTAACTCCGTGCCAGCAGCCGCGGTAAGACAGGGGGGCAAGTATTCTTCGGAATGACTGGATTAGAGAATTGAACAGGCTGCTTAGACTATATATCATGAGAGCTTCAATGGTGTAGTGGTCAAAATAAGACACACTACGTCTTTCTTCTTTACAGTTCCAAGAGTTTCAGAGTTGCTCTTACACCTAATAAAAGAGTTAGTTTACGTAGAGCATTTAGTTACAGGTAAAAGAATAGAAGAGTTACACAACATGAAAAGAGTTGCAAAGAAGTTGAATAGTTACTTCTATAATAGTTACAAGTAATAGAACTAGAATTCATCAATTGCCAAGGCTGAAGCCCACAAAATCTAGCGTTCTCGTCGAACTTTTCGAACCTAGACGAAAGATCGTCCAGGTGGAAGCTCGCAGCTACGCATTTCCCTCCACCGCATAGAACCGCACAACGTCATCAACTGGCGCGTCAAGAACAAGCGCCACCGTGAACCCAAACCCAAAACCCAAGCGGCGGCGAATAGTTCCCGGGAATTTATCATGGCGATAGAGAATTTCAAGGAAATTCAAATTCCGCATCAGAAACACTACCATGGAAGTTATTTCCCATTAGTTTTATCGCCGTCTGCGGCTTCTTTCAGCATTTCGTCCTTCACTCGAGCCATCAAGGCCCAGAAACCAATAATCGATTCCCTGATTCTCAAGTCCGGAGCAGTACTCTTCAGAGGTTTTCCGGTAGAAGCGGCACCCGACTTCAACGACGTCGTTGAGGCCTTTGGTTACGAGGAGTTTCCGTACGTCGGAGGTGCAGCTCCTCGAACTAAGGTCGTTGGTCGGGTTTTCACGGCCAACGAGTCACCGCCGGACCAAAAGATCCCTTTTCATCACGAATTGGCCCAGGTACACATTGTACTCTGTCTGTCTCGTCTTTTTTAGCCTTTTGATTTTAGGGAATTCTACAAGATGTTTATAATGCATATCTATGTTTGGGAATTAATTAGTAATGAGCAGAGTTTAGTTTGTGGCTCATTGAAACAAGGGGTACAATCTCTGAAATGGCTTGGGTTCCCAGTTTGTAGGCTAATAAGAGCCTTGTGTAGTTTCATTTTAAGAAGGAAAATGGTGGGTTGATGCTGTGTTTTTGGTGGTGAAGTCTGAAATTGAAGGGGTTTGGGGTTTTTGTATGTTTCAGGTGCCTGAATTCCCTGCCAAGCTGTTTTTCTATTGTGAAGTAGAGCCTAGAAGTGGTGGAGAAACACCCATTGTTCTCAGTCATGTTGTTTATGAGAGAGTGAAAGAGAAATATCCAGAATTTGTTGAGAGGTTGGAGGAACAAGGCCTAATTTACACACGCGTGTTGGGAGAAGCTGATGATCCATCATCTCCAATTGGCCGTGGTTGGAAATCTACATTCTTGACTCACGACAAGAGCATTGCTGAAGAAAGGTTCATAATCAAACCCAACCCCCCACCAAAGAAGAAGAAGAAGAAAAAAAAAAGGAGGCTAATTGTTGAAAGTATCCATCAACTTTACCATTTATTTAAAAAACATCAATTTTTTTCAAAAGTTGTAATATTATTATAGACCTTTTCAAGCGTTTCAAAGCTACCTTTAAGTATAAATTCTTTAGAATTATAAACAAAGATAAGAGCTTAACACACGTTACAACGATAACTTAGAAATTAGAATGACATGACAATCCAAATTTTCATTCTTACAAGTCAGGGTAAAATTCATAGTAGTTTTTACGATCGTTAATGCTGAAAAGTTGCTTATTTATAATATTATATTGGCTGTTACACTGTTCTAGCTAATTAACATTTAGATTTGCTAGGTGAATGCGCTTGAGCACTGACTAAGAAAATTACTTCAAAGTGAGGACTGAGGAAATCCATATACTGATGTTTTATTTGATTTGAAATCATGTTAGAATGCATAAAGTTGCATGTTTTCTAAGCAAGGTTATCGAGTTACTTGGAAGGATGAGGATTGATTTCCACGACAATCAAATGTGTTTCTCTACATGATAATAGAGCCTGTGAACACTTGGTCTTGCTAGAATCTAGATGTTATTGTCTTACATCAAACATTTTTGCTGCTAACCTTTCTCACTTTTGTCTCGTGTACTCTATCATATATTACTTCAAAATGCTTTATTTGCAGTTTGAACAAGAACTTCACATGACAAGTCGGTTTAACAAATCTAAACTTTTAACAGGGCAGCTGAGTTGGGAATGAAGTTGGAGTGGTTAAAAGATGGAGTGAAAACAGTTATGGGTCCAATCCCAGCCATCAAGTATGATGAAGTACGAAAGCGCAAGATTTGGTTTAACAGCATGGTTGCAGCTTACATCGGCTGGGAAGATGCAAGGAACGATCCTGTAAAGGCGGTAACTTTTGGGGACGGTACTCCATTGCCAGCTGAAATCATCTATGGCTGCTTGAGAATTCTGGAAGAGGAGTCTGTTACCATTCCTTGGCAAAAGGGTGATGTTCTGCTGATAGACAATTGGGCCGTCCTTCACTCTCGTAGGCCATTCCTCCCTCCTCGCCGTATACTAGCTTCACTTTGCAGGTAAATCCATCACAGCAAAGTCTTGAAACTTATGGAAAATCATGTAGGACCAATATTAGGGGCAATTCTGAAGCAGATGATTGATTTATTGACATCAAGTGAAATCAAATCAACGTTGCTCATCCCATGCTCTCTCTTTCTCTCCAAATCCCTTCTCTCTCATGTAAACTAAACAATGTAATCAATGGAACTGTGTAGTGTTAATGATGTAATTGCCTTTGGCTTTCTTCAGTTAATTGTACAGTGTTGTTAATGTGAAGGGATTATTAATCATAAATGATTAAGCAAACATCTAGATGCTAAAACTAAAGATTTCTTAGCCCTGTCTAACCATTTGGCAATGATGGTTTGGTTGGTTGTATCCCTTTTTAGACTTTAGAATGTATGGATAGATAAATTTAGTCAAAATAATGTGACCAAAGTCCAACAAATCAGTACAACACATCTAATTCAACCACCCCCACCACTACACCCATGACTTTCGCCACTTTACCACTACCATCACGACATTCACAAATATGATGTTCTCTTTGACTTAATATTGAAATACTCGTCTTTAAAATATTCTCTACAACCTTTACAACTTTAAATTTTCCCAAAATGAGACGTCGGAGAGGAAAAAGAGTGTTTTTTTCCATATAAAAACAAATTACATGAAACAGGTGTTCATCTTTAATGTAATTAATATAAACTTAAAAGAAGCATCTTTTTCCTTTTACATTGTTGTTGATGGCTTCTTTGAGTTGCATGGTACATGAAATTGATAAATGCACTTTTTGAAGACACTCTGACCCACCATTGTTGCCATTTTTACTAAAGCTAACTGCAAATCCATGCATGTTTCAGACACTAATATCCATATGTCACATAAATCCCATCTAAATCAGTACTCTCTACAAACTCAATTTCCATAAACCGATTCTTCTTTCCGACTGAGTAATTTTACAAATGGCCTTTTTCTCTAAGGAGGAAACTATATGTAATGAGTTCTATTAATTCCTTAAAAAATTAGTGTTATGTGTTAGCTAGGGGGATAAATCGAGGCTTCTCGTGTTGCCCAACCAGAGGAGGACACATGTTCGGGCCCTAACCCGACGCACATCGAGCATTGTCAAAGCCAACCCCAACCCCAACCCCAACCAAATATTGTGTTGGTTGTCATTGTTGAAAAAATGGACACTTGAATAGATGAACGATGATTATACGTTAGAAGAAGGTAATTAAAGGCAATGTCAAGTCATCATATCTCTTGTTTCCTTGCCCAGATCACATGTTGCAGAATAGTTAGGACAAAGGATCGTTTAACACATTTCACAACTTTTTGTCAAATTCAATGGTAAATAAAGAAATCGGATTTCTTTTTGGTTTGACCACTCTATGCCCATACAAAACTCTCTGATGCATTTTCCAAAAATCCTCTCCTTTCTTCTAACTCTCATAGCTTTCTGAAGAGTGCAAGTATACTCCAAATTCTAGTATTTTCTTGTTCTACGATTATCTCTCTCGATTTCTAAGTATAGGTTTTTTTTTTTTATTTTTTATTATTATTATTATTTTCAATAACTACAAAGCTAGGAGATTGAACCATCAACTTTTAGAATAGTAATTGGTGTCTTATCTACTAAGTTATATGCTTGAATTAAATTAAATTAAATTTTATGCATTAATGAACTTTAAAAAGCATAACATTAAAAACGAAATCGTTATCAAATGAGATGGGACCGCAGAGAAGGGTTTGATTGGAATTGTATGCGCAACATAAAAAATGCTCTCCTTTTCTCCAACTGGGCGTAAGTGGGTTTGAAGTTGAAGGACGTGCATTTGCTCCCACCACACCACTCTCTCTTCTAGCTGTTCTCTACCGTTCAACGAAGATTCTTTTATCTCTTTTCAGTTCTTCTGGATATGATTCTTAATTAGGAGGCAACTAGATATAATATGGTCAAGTTCCATTAAATAATTAAACACTTTATTTTACTCATATATACATATATCACACAATAGTTTTCTTTTTATTTGCACTAATCCTAATTTCAGGTGTCATGTAATCTAAAAATGTCTTCATTTATGAGTTTTATAGTCTTTTAACATTATAACTTCTCAAAAGATCACTTGAAAAGTCCTTAACAGGATGGGAATATAGAATCATTTCTCAAACCCCATATATATCATACAAGTATTTTGCTTTACTTTTTATCAACAAATGCAAACACAAAATATTCCCAGATTGATATATAAACTCAAAATTTATATATGTTTGTTTCTTTCCCATTTTCTTATTAATGTTTTTATTTTTCGAATTCTGCAGCAAATTTTTTAAAACTATATTTATTTTAATTTAAAAAACTCGTCTTGCTTTTCAAAAATTTAGTCAAGGTTGATATCAAAACAAATAAACTAAATTATTGTTTATAAGTTTTTGTTTTCTAAAAAGTGTTATTGATGGGGTATAAATTGTTCATGAAGTTAAAAAATCAATTATTGTTCGAATCTTGATTACTAATTGAATTAAAAATAGAAACATTCAAATGGTAGAACTGGAGAAGTAGAATAGAATCATTACTCAAACACAATGGAAGAGAAGTATTTTGCCATGATAATTTGATCAACAAATGCAACTACAGAAGATACCAAGATAGATATATAAAGTTACTGAATTGCTCATATAAAGTAAATATATATATATATATATATTACACTCATGATGCAGCTGTTTCTACTGAATCACACCCAATATTACAATAAGACCAAAAAAGAAAAAAAGAGAAGACAGAATCTAGCTAGCTATAGGCTTTAGAATTTGCAGTACAATTATAATATATGGTGTAAGCTTTTGTTTATTAGCTGTTTTTATAGCCTTATAATGACTCATAAAAGCTTCTGCCGTTTTTGGATATTAAAAAAAAAACAACACGAGAGAAAAGAAAAAGGAACAAACTTTAGGAAATCTAATCCTCAATTATTCTCATAATTTCCAGTTAACTAAGGAATTAGTTTGTAAAACAAACTTCACCTGTTTTTTGTGCTTCATGTTTAATTAAACTGAAACGCAGCGTTTTAAGTGCCTGGCTTTGCCCTGTGTGCCTGACCGTAATTCCTTTGTCTACATGTTGTTTCACAAATCAGCCAAATACCAATTAGGCTTTTTTGCCAAACACACACACACAATTTGAGCTTTGAACAGAGAGCAACAAAAAACACCCATTTTGAGAAAATCCCTCAAAATGGGAAAAATAAAAAGAACAAAAGGAAGAAGCTTTTTGTCCTTGTACACCTGAATTTCAAGAACATTACATACTGTGTTGCTGTTGAGAAAAGTGCCTTCTTGATGCCAACAATTACATAATGAAATTAGTGGAAGTTGCAAGATGGAAAATTGACTGAGCCCTTCATTTTAATTGGCTAATTCACAAAAAAAAAAAAAAAAAAATATTTTGGAGAGAAAAAAAAAAAAGAGAAAAAAAAAAAAAAAAAAATATTTTGGAGAGAAAAAAAAAAAAGAGAAAAAAAAAAAAAAAAAAATATTTTGGAGAGAAAAAAAAAAAAGAGAAAAAAAAAAAAAAAAAAATATTTTGGAGAGAAAAAAAAAAAAGAGAAAAAAAAAAAAAAAAAAATATTTTGGAGAGAAAAAAAAAAAAGAGAAAAAAAAAAAAAAAAAAATATTTTGGAGAGAAAAAAAAAAAAGAGAAAAAAAAAAAAAAAAAAATATTTTGGAGAGAAAAAAAAAAAAGAGAAAAAAAAAAAAAAAAAAATATTTTGGAGAGAAAAAAAAAAAAGAGAAAAAAAAAAAAAAAAAAAGAGAGAGAGAGAGAGAGAGAAAGAAACAACTTGGAAATTTGAAGGTGATGATTATCAAATAATGGAAAAAAGATATATTTTGGTGAAGAAGAAGAAGAAGAAGAAGAAGAAGAAGAAGAAGAAGAAGAAGAATGTTTGATAGGGTGATGGGTTTGGCAATACCAATATATAAAAGTGTTTGGCACTTGAGAAAATTATAGCTAGGGCATTTGTGCAATGGAAACAGGCACTGGTGTGACACTTTAGAAAAACTAGAAATCTTTTCATATTAATTATGGCCTATCTATAATATGATGGTTTTGGGAGTGATTTTACTATGTTGAATGTGATTTTTTTTTTTTTTTTATTCAACACAAGTATGGAAGGTGTGCGTAGCAGGAGATTCAAATTTCTAATCACACAATCAAAGGTATGACGACCAATTTGATCCTATAACATTCTGGCTACAAAGAAAACTTGACACTAAATCTCAAGTAAGTGGCCACAATGGGTTTAACTCATTACCTTTACATCTTGTAATTATTAAAACCATGACCCTTATTGACCACTGGGCCAACCAAGGATTACTTCCTAAGTAATACAAAAATTACAACTTAAACATTTGGAGTATTTGGTTACAACAATTCCTTAGAAATTTTGAAAGAGAAATTAGATGTTTTGTTCTTAAGTCAATTTTTTGCCTAACTTTCTCTCATCTGATTAAATATTTTTTCATGTAAGCTTACTGTCGACCTCATTTAATATCCACCAACAAAAGAATATTATCTAAAACAAATGTAATAATAAAAGATTACAAAATTTTGGATGTATTTACTCTTTCAAGGGTTTAATTTAAAAATAATTAAAAAAAATCAATTAAAAGAGATGTCAGTATTTGACAAACTCTCAAAATGAATTTTAAAAGTTATTAGTGTCTTTATTTTAAATAATCTTATCAAGAGTGTTTAAATGAAAATGAACATTTGAAAAAAAATTTATTTTTTAAGTTAATCTAGATGGAGGGTCCCTTGGTTAAAGAATTCTAAGGTTTATGTCTACTTTACCTAAAAAAGTTGCTATTTTTCAACACATCTACTAGACACAAATTTAGAGTTTTTTTTTTAGACATAAAATTCAAAGTTATAGTTAGTAGATTAATTAATTTTTAAAAAATTTTAAAATTGTCAAGAACAAGACACCTAATTAAAAGTTCAAAAGTTTATTAGAACAAAATATAAAGTTCAAAAAACATATTAAAAATCTAGCTGGGCTTTAAAAAAATCATTAAAAAAAAAATGAAATGAACCTTAAAAATTTTCAAGAATTAAATAGTAGGCACAGACTCGTGAGTTAGAGATTAAACTTGTAACTTAATGCACACCACTTCACACAACAAAGACAAGATTTAGAAAAGAAAAATATTGAGATACGAGACTAAAACATGTATTTTTTAGACCCTAAATATATAAATAAATAAATAAATATATATATATATATATATATATATATATATATATATTCCGTTGTCTGGATAGTGGGTAATGAAAGGTGATGCTGACCCAAAATTCAACAGCAAACTCATTGCTATATGGACTAAATTACTGAAACAACGAAGAGGGTTGAGGAATTTGGAGCACTTCCACTTGGGTTTATTTTATTTACTTTTTTTCTTATTATGAAAAAAGAAATTATTTTAACTCTGTCGGTCAAATTTTCATTAATATTTGAAGCCTCAATCGCTTTCGGTATTTCTCAGCGTTTGCTTCAGACATTAGGTTACACTTTGTTGGACTGTAATCAACTCAAGTTTTCCAATAAATCATCATTGCCCCACTACTCCTTATTCTTTTTTTCTTTTTTTCTTTTTTTTTTTTTAAATTTTTTTTCCCTTTTCTGTTCTTTCGCAATAAAATATTACATTAATTATATGTTTGGTTCAAAATAGCATCTGAAATGATTGGTATTTGCTTGCTACAAATGTAAAATATTCCTATATCTAGGTGAAAAGATCGAGGGTATTTATTAGAATTTCGAATTCAAGAGATAGAGACGGTTTATTTAATTCACAAAGTTGGTTTGCTTTTGTTTTTTGTGAAAAATAAAAAAAAAATACAATATTGGTCATGGGAATTCATATTATCATAGTATATGTTTTTCTTAAAAAAAGAACTAATTCAAAATAGCCTTTATTTATTTTTTTAATTTTTTAACGGATCAATAAATGACTACTTAAAACCTTTTCCATCATAACGTTGAGGAAATCCAATTAGAGACAGCATTAAAGGAAAAGGTAATTGGTTAGAGGTTTTTACTTATTATAAAATTTAATCACGAGGTTCAATTCAATATATATAATATAATTGGCACCTAAAGTTATTCTAAAACCCACTCAAAGCTGTCAAAAATTAACTCAAATTACCCCATAGGGAATCTGAATTCAAAATTAGTTAAAATCGTCACATCAATTTGGATAACAAAAACTCTATGTTTCTGGGTGAGTTAGGTTATGAGAATTCAAAAGTAAATGATCGCAGAACAGATATTTGAAGCAAGTTGCTTTGTGCCCCAACGCTGTTCAATCATATTCAAGGACGTCAGTATACACATCTTTGAAAATTATACCATGCATATGCTTTATTCAAAGAAAATAACATAAATTTAATATATTTTCAGGCATCAAATTTCTTAGGATTGTTTCAAGCTGAAAGAATTGGAAACAAGAACATAAAAGAAGGGAACTTGCACAGAGAGAGAGAGAGAGAGAGAGAGAGAGAGAGAGAGAGCTTGGATTCTGTACTAACACAAATAGTCGTCTGTATTAACACAAATAGTTGGTAGGTTACAATCAGTGGTTGAGAAACACCAAGCCAAGTAGTTCGTTCGTAAATCTAAGAACTTAATCCCGTTCAATCCCAATACTCCTTAAAGAGACCACAAAAACAAAGAAAAAGGCAGAAATACAAAACACTTCCCCCCCTCACAATAATTAACAAAAGGGTTGATGAATATATTACAGATGACTATGGAGGTGGGGATGGTCGGGATGATGACGATGATGATGGGGTAGCACTCAACTCAATAGCCAAAGCAATGCATATTAGAGAGAATCCCAAGAAGCCAAGGGAGCCTTTGAGGCTCGCAAAGCTCTTGAAGAACGGATTTGTTGAAGTCATTATAAGTGCAAGCAAGAATTATCAGTACACAAAGAACTTTTTACTTTGTGCATAATAACTTTTCTGATGGTGCATTTGTAGGTATAAAGAATGTGGGCACTTAAACAAAAAGAAAAAAGAATGGCACGCCAAGGCCAGCAATTCAAATAACACTTACCCCGAATGGACAGGCTTCCTTTCTTTATTTCTATTTCTTTGGCCAACACGGATTGTATTTGCGGTGGTATTGATCATCATATTATAATGCTCTCACTTAGCTTTTTCTCACGCTGTTGAGGCCATACTCAACCTGGTAAAAATATGGAAAACACACAAAAAACCAGGAAGAGCAGTATAAAGACAAAACAAAATATAAGCAAGAGCTCAGACGTAGTGTTGGATCTTTCTTTAAAAGGAAACATGCCTTATCACTGGGTTCTGGATAGTTGTAGACTTAACCCCACCTCCCGGATTTAATGCCATCTCAAGCACAGCATTTGGCTTCACATGTCAAACCAGAATAAAATGAAAACATGTAAGGTAATAGCAAAAAGGACCATGAATAACACCATATATAACCAACAAAAGGAATGAAAGCCCACACCTCTGTCTCCATATGCATGCTATCTCCATTTACACAGCTATTATCCAACTGAAGTTCGGAATCTGCCTCACACGAATCAACAACAGATGTTCCCGGATTGTTACTTTCATCAGCACTTCCTTCTATGCTCCCAGCATTGCCTTCACTATTACCTGCTGCTAATGCAGAACCAACATTCTCGCAAGAACTGCTTTCACTTGTTAAGGTAGTGATCACACTGGAATTAGACGCACATCTTTGATCAATTTCAGTAAAAGGAACTTTGTCTGGTTCAAATATCTCTACAGTGGACCCTTTGTTACTCTCTACACTTCTAGATTCCTTCCTTGAATAGCCGCTACCAATGCTAGGCCCACCAAAAGTCAACTCTTCATTTTCCTGAGTGATAGTCTGGCACGAACTATTCTTCTCATCAATAGTTTTAGCTTCCACATCAGCTTCTGGACACTCAGGAGAAGCAGTATTTGAAAAATTACTGACATTCGATGAAACTGAATCCTGCCTTCTAGGACTAAGAGACTGCCGTTTTTGGGGAGAATCATGCTCCCCTTCAATTCGATTGAGATCATTTTTCCTCTTAAGGTATTTTTCATTACTGCCACTCCTACCATTTTGTACATCATCTTGATTTGGTCCATCAGAACGTTGCAAAGCTGACAACCTTGTAGCACGACATCGTCTATGACCCTCTGGAAACACAAAAGGAGGGATCTGCCTTCTGCGGACATGAGAAACAAAGATTTCCATTCCTGGTTTCCAGAACATGTACGAACTTGTATAGTGCTTGAATTCATCAACTGACGAACGTATATCAAACTGCTGGCCTTCTTGAATTATCTCTCCCTGCTTCCTCTGCAGACCCATGAAAAATGCACAATGGGCACATGGTTTGGACGTGTCAACATATTCATGTGGATAAGGATGGCACTGTAACTTCCCTTCAGTCTTCCTCTCGATCTGCAGTAAATTACAAAAGCCATGGGCATAGGGAAGATATTTTTATAACCAGAAATTTTACTTTAACTCTAGAATAGAAATACTTTCAAGTTGAGGAACAGTATTCTCATCACCATGATTCATTTAAATGTAAGAACAATTACCAACAACGTCAAATGCCTAAGCCGAGATTCTACCCATCCTTTCCAAGAGCGTAGGTCGTCTGCATCAGCTGCTACAATATCAACTTGCAAATAGTTTTTGTAGCTTTCGAAAAACAAATATGGCTCAAAAAGAGAACTCCACTGCGCTTTATTCAGCTCAATTTCCTAATGAAATTTCCACAAATAATTAAATGATGAAATACTGCATAGTATAAAGTAACAGGAGATTCCTTCTGTACTCTATCTCCTCTATTAAATAATAATCAATGAAAAAAGTTCATGCATGCACAGGTAATACCTCACAAACTTTGTTACCAAACTGGAACTGTTCCATCATAACTCGGAGTGTACTGGTTGAAACATTGTAGCTAGAATTCATGCATGGATATGCAGGTGTTATTATTGGCATATGATGAGTTCTATCACGAGGATTCTTACGAGGATCCCATATAGAACACCCAAGATCATCTTCCTCGATTGCACACAACATAACAGGGTTTGGCCAACGCCAGAGGGTATAAACTCGGAAAAATCGAGACAACAGCATACTGGGTACTGCATTTGGATAAAGCTGACAAACTCGTGCTACAAGAAGTGCCCAATTTACGCCACCAAGAAACCCAGTCACCTGTTCATCCATGCAAGTAGACGATTTACATCAGGAAACAAATGTATCAAAGCCATATACACATAGTATTAAGAAGCAAACTCACATTTGAATAAACACCACGCCTTTTAGCCCAAAACTTCAAGCATCTAAGTGCTGTTCGAAAATTCTACAAACACGGGAGAAGACAAATGGAGATTACTGTTTCCAGACAGGAATGTTTGGGTACAAGAATTTCACAAAAAGAAAACCATGAAATTGAAAGTTGCTCACCTCAATATTTGGAACAAGTTTTAGAATTTGATCAGCAACCCGGCAACCATTAAGACTTCGAACAGTAGGCTCATCGACATTATACAGCACAGACACGTCAGAGATATCCAAATCCTGAAAGTAAACATTAATGACAAAAGAATACGGTCTTCAGAGCCATACCACAAGTAGGTTCAAATAAACATGATGCTAAACAAAGAATCCAATATGTTCAAGCAATACAATTAGCCAACGGTATGCCACATGAAAATGAACAAGAATCAACTGTCACTTACTTCAGGCACGACCAGACAAGATATACTAGCATAAAGAAGGTCAATAGATATTCCATCAAACTTGAATTTCATCACCGGGACATGAGCATCAGGAACTGGCTGCAGCTCAGACACTTCTTCCATTTCTTCCAAAATATTGTGTAATATATAAAAGAAATCTTCCTGAAAAATAAAAAAATAAAAACAGATATAAAATTAGGACCAGAATAATAAGACATCTCAAGCAAGAGTTCAAAATGACTCAAAGCTAACATTCACCTCTCTGTTCACATAAGATGGCCCAACGCATAGTGTGTCTATGTCAGCTCCAGGCCCATGTACCTACAACATTACAAACTCATGCAACTACTTATTGACAAGTACGAGGCAAATGCTAAAAAAAATAATAAGGACAAATAAAGCCCCATAAGGTATGCAAGACACGAAAACACAAAAGGAAAGAAAAGGAAAACATTTCACATTTTCAATATTATGGAGAAGTTAACAAGGCTTTGAGCTAAGGACAAGTTTCACAAGAACCTTCACAGCTGCTATTCAATAATCGCTTAAAAGATGTGATTCCTGCGACCAACATTTTGTTCTTGTAAAAAAAAAAACTACTTGGCCTTTGAACTATATTCTTTAAGGGAAAACCAGATTCTATAAGAATCTGAAAGAAGTGGCAAAGGGTAGCTTCTGGGAAGAAAAATATTACTTGCATCGATATCACTTTTACTAATGCTGAAAACTTTGTCTTTATCACAGTTCCAAACCTTTTCAAGAGAACTCTAAGAATGGATGGTGAGGTGAAGAATCTGTATTTTGTTTCTTGTCATAGAACTCAAGGGCACAGTTGTAGGTCATGTTTATTTGTTTCTCTCCTAGCTTCCGCCTTCTAGAAGGATGCTCTTTTTGGTTAATAATTTCATTAGAAGTTTGTTTCATAAACTACTATATATCATAAATCAAGCCAAATGTGTATTGTAGTAATTTTGTTTTCCTTGAAAAGGCAAGGATATGTCCTTCTCCGACTCAAAGGCCCGGTTCACTTACTAGGAATCAGAATAAAAGCAATTAGAATAGAAATGTTATTCCTTTGGTATTGTTTATCTTTACTAGAAGTTATCTGAGATCAAATACGGTAACTCAACAATATTATTTACTACAAACAGCTAAGAACCAAAATAGGAATAAGAAATACTACAATGGCAATTTCCAGAATACCCACGTCATATTTGTACTATTAAAATGCATGACTAAATAATATGCTAATCAAATTTTCTTTACCAGAATAATAATCAATACTAAATTTTAATTTGTTTGATTACAATTTTATTTTATAGTAATATTTCTTACTCTAACAATTCGTTTAATATTAACAAATAATAACTAATTAAAATAAAAGTATATCAACTAACAAGTATTAATATTATGATGTTTAATAATAATTAAATACGTTATTTAATACGACTAAATAATTACAAACTAAAATAAAACTACTGCGACTAAGAAAAGATTAAAATATATTGTTGTTAGAAAAAAATTATATGCTTATGCTTATGCTATCTAATAAAAAAAGTATTTTAAGAATTTCAATAATAAATAATTACAAATTGCTTCTTACCCCCACACCCCCAAAAGAAGAGGAAAGTGGCCGTAGCAATGACTACAAATTAACTAAAAAGCCACATGGTGCATAATTCATGCCAAACGGAGCTTCAGTCAACTGAACTACTAAATGCATAAATCACAAAACATCCACAGGTGTTATGGAAAGAAGTACCAACCTATTCC
Source organism: Citrullus colocynthis (assembly GCA_031780015.1). Lineage (NCBI taxonomy): Eukaryota > Viridiplantae > Streptophyta > Magnoliopsida > Cucurbitales > Cucurbitaceae > Citrullus > Citrullus colocynthis. The sequence goes on along the minus strand of QLSR01000165.1, from coordinate 3,339,215 downwards.
TTAGAATTCAAGGACACAGTTGTACAACTATAAATCACAAGACATCCACTAGTATAACAGAAAAAAGCACCAGACTGTACCTTAGAACTAAAGGACAATTTTACAACCTATGGAACATATCTAGTTCAAGTAAGTTCATCAAAAAGCACTCGACTGTTTGTATGCATCATGGGGAAGAAATACCACAGCACTATCCTTACCCCTAGACGATAGGAACCAAAAGTGAAGATCACAGCATTTGCATCCTCCACCATTTGATCTGTATAACCTTTAATGCGAGTAAGTTGTTTTACCCAGTCTTTCACAATCTAGAGAAGGGAAATAGAAAAACGCATGTGTTAGGAAGATGGAATACAAAGTTAAAGAAGCAAAGTAAAGAAAAAAAATATCAACCACTCAGAAATTTGTAGCTCACATCTTGAAAACTTTACAATCATAGAAATTCTAATTTCCAGAATAATCACATGAACAACATACTGATAGGACAATAATCATCTGATAAACTAATCTATTATTCATCATACATCATCATCTGTTTGTAACATGGCGTCAAACATAACCAACATTATAGACCTAAGCATCGAACATCTGTCTCTAATAGTGGTTGTGCAACACCTTGTCTTCTTCTCCCTAATTGCAACTCTGCTAACTGGCCATTAATAAAACGGAAGAGAAACTAAAGACTTTGTTCGACAGAATAAAGTTCATCACCTGTCCTATCCGGGAAAGAACCTCTTCTCTCTTGGCAGATTCCTCTTTGCTTTCGTACAAGCCAGAGTCAACCAGAAACTATAACACAACAAACCAAACGAACAAAAACAAAAACAAAATCAAAATCAACCAACCTAATTTCGAATCATGCACTAAAAGAGAACCACAAGTTATCAATTAAAACCTTTTCTAGCTCCTTGTTTCTTTGCACGTCAGTGTCACAAGGCCCCGCCATCGAAATCGGCTTGGTCACACCATAGCACTTCAGCACCGCTTGATTAGCAGGTAACGGTGAATTACCCAACCCCTCCTCGCTCCCCATCACGTATCGCAAAGAGAAAAGAAGTTTCCCCCCCAAAAGCCTAAACTTGGAGAACGAGAATCTAGAATTCTCGATGCCCTAAACCGGAAATTGCGGGGGAAGCATCCCTCAGCCAGAACGAACCGAATCGAAATCCCAACCCACAAAGGATCAGACAAAGATGAAATAACGGCGACGAAATAAAACAAGAAAAAATCAACGCAGAAAGCTAATAGATTCAAGCCCTAAACGGGTTTTTTTCGAACTCGAAAATCCCCCAAAAATGCAGATCGCGAATGGAAACTCAAAAGAAAGTACCCAAATATGGAAATTTGCTCAAACGAAAATTAAAAAAAAAATATATATATATATATATATATATATGAAAACAAAAACCCAATGGAATTAGGAATACCAAAGGAGATTGCAGGTGGATGAACGGAGAAGAGAGAGAAAGCCGAGGGAAAATCGTCGGTTAAGAATTCAAGATCGGTGCGGCCATGTGGGTGAGAGCAGCGGCGGAAACTTGATAATTTCTATTTTCGTTTTCTTCCTTTTATTTATCTTTTTCCCCCTTTTCCCTTTTATTTTCCTTTTCGTTCTTTTAATCAATATCGGAAGAAATAAATGAATTTTTAAATTTTTTTTCTAAATAATAATAATAATCTTATCTTATCCGTATGTTATCAAAATATGGAGCTTTAGATATTTATATTTAGGGTAAAATGTGGCTTTAATCTATAAATTATATATACTATCTTATCTAATCTAATTTATATATAACTCTTTATACTATCTAAAAGGCTATGGAGAATTTTTTTTAGTATTTATAATATTTTATTATTTTTCACTTTTATTATTTTTCTTTTTAATTTTGTTTTAATTACGTAATAATTTATATAATTTTGAAATAAAATTTAAAATCAACCAAACGATTAGGACAAGTTTGGATTTATGTGCATAAAAGAAAATTAATATTTTGTTTTAATTTAAAGTTTAAAAAATTGAAACTAGAGCACAATTAAATAATATTTTTATGATCTTTTTTAAACAAATAAATTTTTTATGCAAATCATACAATAATTTTTTTAATAAGGAAGGATTATCCCAATTTTTTAATATTTGTTTAAACCGAGTTTACAATTAGAAAGATAAGTAATTAATTAATAGACCATTATCATGAATTTTGTAACAAGTTAAAAATATATTTTTTTATTTAGTTTAAAGTTTAAAACTAATAAGATAATCAAATCCTTCAATAAATTTTTTAAATAATAGAAGACGATCACGGTCTAAGAAAATAATTTAAATCAAAGTTATAAATAAGAAGTTAATCAAATAAACTAATTTAGAGACAATATCTCTAAAAAATATATATTTTCTTTTACATAAAAATTTAAAATTAAGGTATATTAACCCATACAAATGAAGAAAATATTTATTTTTAATTTAGAAACGAATATTTAAATTAGAAGTTATTAAATTTTTTTTTATATAAAGTAAGAGGTATATTTGTAGATTTAAACTCTAAAAATAATCCTACTCAATTGTCTCAATTGAATTTCTTTCATAGTTTAAATAATTTTAAAATTTAAATGAGAATTTATTCATGATTTTATCTAGTGACATCTATAAATTTACAATAAATACTAAGAAAAAACCTATTAGTAGATCTCTTATACAGACAATTACATATTATTTTTCAAAATATAGAAATATTTATTTTATTTAACATATGATAATGTACAAATATTTCTTTTTCAAATTTTATGGATGTCTAGATTTATGGATGAATTTTATTTTTCATCGTAGAAATTAAATCATTTAGTCTTTCATTTATCTTTGATTTTTAAATCTTAATTATTATTGTTTTTTTTAATTAATTTTAGATTAATTTTTTTATTTTCATGTCAATTTTATTTTTTATTAATCATTACATTAACCAATTCAAAAGTTTTTAACCCTTAATTTCATTTCTAAGTACAAGGATTAAATTATTTGTACGCTAAATTTATATTTGATTTTAAAATATTAATTTTTATAGATTTTGTACTTAATTTCAGATTTATTTTTAAATCTTCGCGTTCCTTTATTTGAGCTTCTATTTTTTTTTTTTCAAACTCTCTTATTCATAAACAAAAGTTGTATTTTATTAAAATTTTATAATTCGATTCTCTTTCTAAGTTTTACATGACACGTGAACGCACGTAGTAACAAACTAGTATTATGACTAATGGAGCTAAATTTTTTATTTCCTCTAGTTTCTTGGCATTCATATTGAATATAACATATTTGAAAAAAAAATAGTAAAAATCATATTGTCTGAAGAATTGTAAAAATTGTATTTTTTTAAAAAAAGTATCATTCAAATCATATTAAATGTGCTGTTTGGGTTGCCAATTTTGCATGTCATTGGTATTTTATATCGATATTTGATACCAAGTCCACAAATTTAATAACTACCCACCTTCATCACCACCCAACGCCCCCATTGCCACTCCACTTTTACCTTCAACGACTTATGTCGGCGACTACCTCTAGCACCACCAATCATGGCCAACTTAGATCACCACTGTCGGCGGCAACTTCCACAAACTTCAATAATCATTAGTTTAAATTATTAGTTCATGATATTTTATAGTTATCTTTTATAGTAATTTGACATTAATAAAAATATTACAAACCAAATAAAATTGTATATAAAAATACTCTAGAAAAAACAAGTTGTCAAACACTAATGTTTACATTTTAAACAATTTTTATCATAAGTATTTAAATTAAATAGTTTTTTTGGAAAGAAATGTTTTATGTCATTTTTATCAATGGTGTTTAAATGAATTGAACTGAAGTTGAGTTCACATTGGCCCATATTATATATATATATATATATGACTGAGCTAGAAAATGTGGCCATTTGTTACATCTTTTTTTTTTCTTTGTATTAGCCACGTAAATCGCCATTAATATGATCATTATCGTAAAATTATGAGGATATTCAGTTTACAATATAAGTCCAAATTTGTTTTGTTCTCATTATCCAATATAATTATTTATAATTTAGCTAGAAACATCACATGTATATTTTAAATTGATTTTTTTTAGTGTATAATTTAAAAGTAAATCCTATGCTCCATTAAACAAAATGCAACCCATAACTTATTAAAAAGATATATGTAGAATTATTGAATGACAAATTTTTCAAACAAAAATTACCACGGATTCAAAGAAAAAAAAAAAACCAATACCTCTTACACGTGAACTCAACTCAACAATCTAATGCATAGACTTTCTAACTCAACCCAACAATCAAACATACATACTTTCTAATTAAATGAAATAATTTGATTTATAAACTCAACTTAGCGCCCTAAACAACCCTTAACAATATTATGAAAATAGTTTAAGGAAAAAGGAAGTTATTGTAACTTAAAAAAGTAAAGTTCAATATATAGAGGATAACCAAAACATTAAAAAAAAAAAAAAGAAAAAAAGAAAAAAAAGCAAAGTAAGCAAATATTTTCCTTTTTAAACTTGGAGAGGATGTCACAAAATTAATAAAAATAAAGAACAATATTAATAATTTTTTAACCAACAGAGGATTATCACCATATTGTAAATAAAAATAAAAATAAAAATCTCAATTTACATAATTTTTAAAATTAAGAGAATAACCATATCAGCCAAACTCAAATAATATATATATATATATATATATATATATATAAATAATCATCACAATTTTATTTTTATTATTTATTTATTTATTTTTTTTTATTATTATTATTATTGTCGTCGACATCTGACGGATGGATGTTTTCAAGGTCAACGTAAGAGTTTAAAAACTAAAAAGAAAATGATAATAAAAGAAATTAATGTTTTATTTTTATTTTTAAAAATTAGTTAAAAATTTAAATATTTACCTAAAAAAATATGAAAACAGTAGAAATAACACAAACTTTAAAAATAAAAAAACTAAATCATTACCTCAATTAACACTTCTAAATTTCAAAATCTACCTACAAACTTGGACTAAATCAGTAAGTTAACCGACAAATTTATATAAAAAATAACGTAAAAAATATGAGATTAAATTGATATATATATATATATATATATATATGTATGTATGTTAAAGTTTCCAGTCCAAAAGCTTTCAAAATTCTTAAATAGATAGATATGCATAAATATCACGTGATTTTCACGTGCTTGCTAAGACTTATAAAATCTAATCTAAAAAGTTATTTCATGTCGTGCCAATTGCCAATAACATTATGGCATTTAACACATTGTCACTGCTACACCACACGCAATTATTTAAATATTTAGTCATTTATTTCTCGTCTTAAATGGCAAGTTAAAGGGTTACAAAAAACAATAAGTAAAAACACAAGTTTAAGCCCAATTTATAAACATTTGGTTTTTAGTAATATTGTTAGTTTTAAGTTTTCCAGAAATAGAAACCATACATGTTTGGGTGTTATTTTTTTTTTTTTTTTTTTAAAAACAAAAACTTAAAAACATGTTTGGTAATTGTTTTTGGTTTTCCATTTTTTAAATTAAAAATTAGAAAAAAAAACATGTTTGATAATTGTATTTTCATTTTCTGTTTTAAAAAAATCAAATTAAGTTTTTGATGACCTTTTAATTTTATATATTTTTTATAAAAATAAAAATCATGTTATTTCCAAATTAATTTTTTTTTTTATCTAATATACATATTATAAAATTATATTTTTGTTTTAATTTCTTTTTTAAATTTGAATCAACCAACCTACCTCAAATTTTGCCACAAACTAGAATGATCCAAATTAAATTATGGATAAGACTCAAATTCATCCCAAATTAAAATTTATTAAAATTTGAGCATATTCCAAATTTTATGCCAAAACCAATCAAGATTCAAATCTCATCTAAATACATGTTTTTGATAAGTTGGCATAAAAAATATGTGTCAAATATATAGAGTTAAAAAAAAAATTATGTACCGAATTCATAATTTGATTGATACGTTTGGGGGAGTCAAAATAAGAAATAAATAACTTGTGTTTTGATTTCAACTTTATTGTTTTCAGAATTCATCCACCGACATAAACATGCATACATCTCGAAAAGAGGCATTTGTTCATTGTTGGATGAGAAATTTTGGCTACTCACAAATTTTAACGTTATCACAATAAAAAGCCCTAGCTCATTGTGAAAACTATAAATTGGATCAAGCTGAACAATTAAAATCGCTCGGATCCAAAGTCCAATATAATTCAAACTTGTTGCGAAAAATTTGGGTAAAATAAAATGCTGAGCCCAAACTCAAATTTGTGCCAAGAGCAATTGGGCCCAATCCAATATGAAGGCCTATCAGAAGAACTGAAGATGTAAGTTCTTAGTTTTGAAGTTCAAAGATCAAAACTCACAACCTCTCAAGATCGAAAGGACACAAATCTCTTGAAGTTTTGAATATCAAAAGGCTAAAACTTTGAAACTCTCGTAATTCTCCTCAAGATTTAAAGACTAAAGCTCAAACTATTAATTTTTGCTCTCTTGAAAATATCTAGGTACTAAAACTCATAATATCTTTAGAAGATTTGACTTTGATTCAAGTCGATCAACAAATTAGAAACTGATTCAAACAAGTCAAAAGCTGCTCCAAGCTAATCAACGAGTCCAAAGGTCGATCATTAAAAAATATCATTAAGCCCAAAGGTCAATTATCCAAGAAGATCAACAAACTTAAAGATTAAAGCCTAAAAACGACTCTAAACCAATCAACGAGTCCAAAGGCTGACCATAAAAAAATTCATCAAGCCTAAAGAAGACTTCAAACTAATCAACAAGTCCAAAGATCAATCATCCCAAAAGATCATCAAAGTCAAAAGGTCGATCATGAAGATTAACAAGCTCAAGAGTCCAGTTACTTTTGGAGAGAAAGCATCAAATAATTAAATATTAGAGATTGTACAGCTCATTACATTCCAAAATAATCCGCTCCGCAAATTAAATTCCCCTGAAAAATCTCATCCACTGTCATAGTAAAAAGGCCAAACCAAATGAATGATGGATTTGGATGGGTTTGATTTTCCTATTTTAAAATTTTTGGTTGCAGTTATAGTTAAAAGGGGGCTGTCCCAAACAAGAAAAGAGAAGGATAAGAAATGAGTGCTTTCCAATTATGTCACTGTTCCCAAAAAATATTTTCACAATTCTGATGATTTTTCTTGTATAGAAGGTTATGGATGGAAAGTTGATGAAAAAACTCTAGTTCGAACCTTTTCAAAAATCAAATTCAAACTAATTTGATCAGTATTTTTGAAGAATTACTAACAGAAAATCTGCAAAACAGTTATCTTTTTCATTTTTCAAAAATAAAATTCAAAAGAAAAATATTTGTATAACAATCTGCAGAAATGAGTATCTGAATTATATTGCCAAAAGATTCCATCGTCACTTTGTCAACAAGATGATGATGATGATGATGATGATGATAACCATAATTATGAATTATGATGATGATAATAACCATGGTCACATGATATATGAACTGGTCAAAGAGAGGAGGCGCGTGTGGCAGCTCATGGTTCTTTTTTGAACAATATGGGCTACAGTCCACTCCTTTGGGCTTTTTTCCATAATCAGTTCAGGAAATGAAAAATCATTTGATACTTAATTCATTATTAGGGGAATTATTATTCCTTGAAAATTACATAAAACTACAATTAACTAGATGATTGAATTCACATAAAATTCTGTATTGTTATTTTAAAATTCGATGTTCGAAATTCACCATCTCGTATGCTGTCAACAAAATTGTCTTCACTACGATGCAATTAAATGAATGTTTTTGTCGATATCCTCGTGAAAAAGCTTATAGTAATATTTTGTTTGGCAGCAGTAGCATTAGTTTTTGTTTGTGACAAAAAAATAAAATAAAAATAAAAATGTATGTAGTGTGTTGTTCAGTGTTAGAAAGGTTGTCACTGAAATGTTGAGTTTTATTAATTAAAATAAAAAGCACATTTGTTGGCCAATTGCATTGAAGCCTAAGAAGTTATAATGACACAAACTTTGATGAAAGAAATATATTATTTGTGACCACATCTTTTTCTTCTATTGTTTGATGTTGACCCAAATATCCCCTTGCATTGCACCACCAAATATTTTCCAAACTTCATTCATAATATTTATAAAACTTCTGCTTAGGCCAAGACCTCATAATAATAATAATAATAATAATAATAATTTCAAAACTAAAATTTGAACCACACTCCACAAACACCCTATTTTAGTTAATTTTATAAAATTGTAACTTTCTCAAAAGTGGACTAAGATTGATTATACCCTAATTGATTGACATGTATTCTATTTGTTTTTTTTTTTTTTTTTTTTTTTTTTTTTTTTTTTTTTTATTATTAGTATTCTTATTATTATTTTTACTTTATAAATTGTCGTAGCTATTACTTTGCTATATTCGCAATCAACCAAATACTTTATAAACACATCTTCCCAAAATAAATCATTCCATATAAACGCAGTTTTTGAGGAAGAAATAAAATCATTTATATTCCAAAAATATAGTTATCAATATTCCTTGTATGAGACTGTAGCTATGTAATGGCACACAAAACACAACTTTTGTTAATATTGGAATAATGAGAGAAACATCAAAATCAAGATCTCCACATCATGTCTCATTATTCATTTCTGACAGTAACAATATTTTTCTCCCAAAAAAAAAAAATATATATATATATATATATATATAAAATTCAACATTCATTAATTAATTTATTTCTCAATTTGAACGTTGCTTTCCACCATCAATGTGGCCCTGATCTCCTCCATTCAAAATTTGAAAATAAGAATCTGGCCGTGTGTTTTCTGGCTGATTTCTCTACCAGAATATGGCAAAGCTAATTAAATACCATTTTACTCCTTTTACCCCCATCTCACTTTTAATAAAATCTAAAAATTAATTTTCACACAACTAAAATATTATTGTATTCCTATATTTTCACAATCCACAAAAGGATGCGCATAGTGACCAATTAAAAAAAGACAAAACATTTTTTGAGCAACTAAAAATACAAGCAATATTTCTTTGGTTTATATTATTGGCATGTGTGATAAAAATTCATACCAGAGATAATTATTTATTGATTTATTTTGAAAAAAAAGGGAAATAATGAATGAATAGGGAATTTAAAATCCCAAAAAACTGGCATTCCCTTTTTTGTTTTGAAGGTGTGTGTTTAGGTGAATGAGTAGATTTTGGATTGCGATTTATTTAGACTTGTTTTAGAAAGATCCGTTTCCTTTAAAAAACACCTTCTTTTTTACCTCTCACACCCTCTCCTCCTTTTTTTTTTTCCTTTCTGAAAGAAGAAGCAAAAATCTGTGCTTTTTGTGGAGACACAAACTGAAGCTACAAAACCATAGCTGTGTTTCTATAAGTAGAATCCATTTTGCATTACCCATTTGGGCACCCAATATTGTTTTTATTGCACCACCTGATCTCAAGCCGTGTTTTGAAATTTGGCTAAAAATTAACAAATTTTTGGTTCAAGAAAGATTGAATATAGAATCACGGGTTTGTCAGTTTGTGGAGTTTTTAATTTTGAAGTTACACGTTGCTCTAGAAGACGCCTTTTTAAGAGAGAGAGAGAAAGAAAGAGAAGGGTTTGTTCTACTTCTAAGATTGTCCATTGGAGGATTTCCTCATTTTATTGAATTCAAGAACCTGCCTTCCTCTTCCTCTTCCTCTTCCTCTTCCTCCTTTTACCTTCTTCTATCATCCTTTACAGTCCTAAAAATTAAAATCACTACCCTTTACTTTTTGTCTTTAATTCTTGTTTTCTTTAGGTATATATTTCTTTTTCTCCCAATAGGATAAAGATTTCAAAAGTTGTTTCTTTTTTTTTTTTTTTTTTTCCCTCCTTAGCTTCTGAAGTTTTGTATGACGTCTTTTTGTCTTGTAATGCAGTTTTTTCACGAGATGCTGTCAGAATTATTTTTCTTTTTGTTTGAAAATTAATTTGTGGAAAACTTCTATTATTATACCATTTACAAAACTTTTCATACTACATTACATTCGGTCATCATTCACCACTAAAAATAAAAATTCAATAAATACGTAGCCTCTATAAATTAAATATCTACTAAATTAATAGTTTAAATATCACTATACTTCACTTTGTCTTTCAATATATATATTTTCGAAATATTTATTTGGATCATCTTATTTTCAGTTTCATTTTATTTTAGTTCGGTAATTTTAAAATGGAATAGAGGGATATATATATATATATATATATATATATATAATTGTCACTTTTTAAGATACAAGGACGAAAACAAATATTTTTAAAATATAAAAATTAAAATGAACAAATGTAAATTAATATATCATTAGTGAAAATTCAGTTTTTTTTTTCTTTTTTTCTATTGTATAGTTAGATTTATATAGATAAATTTTGAAAAAAGTGGAGAGGCCCATGTTTATGTTCCTTATTCTCTCAGAGTTTTTATTTAAAAAGGAAAAAGGATTTTTTAGATGCTTTGTGTTTGGCAATCCGTACTATTTACTTATCACTTGTGTGTGTGTGCAACATGTTAAGTTTATAACAAATCTTTTCACTTCTGTCTCTCTTCTTAAATTACACCTGTTTCTATTATTTTATTTTCTTTTTTGAATGGAAATCTCTCTCTCTCTCTCTCTCTCTCTCTCTCTCTCTCTCTCTCTCTTTCTCCCTTGGAAATAACTACTTGGGATTTTATTCTATTAGTATCTTTGGAAATGGGTTTCTCCCTTCTTTATTTCTCTAGTTCCCCAAATTCTAAAAATAGACACTTTCAACTTCTACTGATTGCTTCTCAATAAAACCCTCTCCTTTTGAGTTTTTGACATAATGCTTACGTTTTGAGCCTCCTTCTCTCTCTGTATCCCGCCCCCCCCCCCCCCCCCCCCCCTCTCTCTCTCTAGGATCATCATTTTGTGTGGAGGATTTGTTATACTCTCTCTGAAATGGGGAAAGCTACCAGATGGTTGAAGGGTTTATTGGGGATCAAGAAAGAAAAAGACCCATCTGGGAATTCAAATTCAAATACAAATTCAACCACCCTCGCCGCCGACAGAAAGGACAAGAAACGCTGGAGTTTTGCAAAGTCCGCTAGAGATTCCGGCCAAACGCCGCCTCCACCGCCGGACACTACTTGGTTCAGATCCTCCTACATTTCTGATTCAGAGAAAGAGCAGAACAAACACGCAATTGCTGTAGCTGCAGCCACCGCCGCCGCCGCAGACGCCGCCGTCGCGGCCGCACAAGCGGCGGTGGCCGTCGTCCGCCTGACTAGCCAAGGAAGAGGGTCTCTTTATATCACTGGAAGAGATAGATGGGCTGCTGTGAAGATTCAAACAGTTTTTAGGGGCTATTTGGTAAGTTTAGAAAAAGAAAAAAAGCTTCAATTTTTCTCTGCTTTAGCTCTGTTTTTTTTATTTTTTACATTACAAACTTCTTTTCACGAGAATAATTGTACTTTTTTTTTTCTTTTTTTACAAATATATATTTAGTCCATGAAAATTACAAAACAGGGTACTTTTTTTTTACATTCTCTCTTTGTCTCCTTGAAAGCTGAGAAAAGAAGAGCATAAAGTGTATCGTAATCTGAATGAAACAGTAGAAAAAGCTCATAGGTGTCAATGAAACAGTACATTCATTTGGTGACTAAATCCAAAAGCTGTTCTGATCCTTTTCTTTCCTTCCACTTTTAGTGGTATTTCAAAATTTGAAATCTGTGAATGAAAATGGGGTTTGTTTTTATATGGTCAGGCAAGAAAGGCCCTGCGAGCTCTCAAAGGGCTTGTTAAATTGCAGGCTGTGGTTAGAGGATTTCTTGTGAGGAAAAGAGCTGCTGCTACTCTTCACAGTATGCAAGCTCTTTTTCGAGCTCAAACTGCAGTTAGAACTCAGAGAGCTCGTCGATCTTTCAACAAAGAAAACAGGTTTATCCCCGAGATTCGTCCCCGAAAATCTTCGGTAAGATTTTGATATCCAAAACTCAGATGGTTATCCAACTGAATTTTGAATGTCTTATTAAATTTCCTTTGGAAATTTTACAGGAACGCTTTGATGAAACAAGAAGTGAATTATTCCATAGTAAGAGGTTGTCTGTAGCATCATCTTATGACACAACCTGTATGAATTCATTGGATGAGAGTCCCAAAATCGTGGAAATCGACACCTACCGAACTCGATCGAGGTCTCGTAGGTACATTTCGACATTGTCTGAATGCGGAGGAGATGATGTAGCTTTCCAAGCAATCTCTTCATCGCCATTACCTTGTCCGAATCGACCTCGCGTCGTTGTGGATTGCCACAACAATGTGCTTCAAGACTTCGAATGGTGCTTGATGGGTGAGGACTGCAAGTTCCCTACAGCTCACAGCACGCCCCGGCTATCGAATAACTCGTTCGTCTCTGCCAACGTGCCAGTCACCCCATCCAAGAGCGTGTGCGGGGACAGCTTCTTTAGGCCATACATGAACTACTTCCCCAATTATATGGCGAACACACAATCTTTCAAGGCAAAACTGAGGTCTCAAAGTGCCCCAAAGCAAAGGCCAGAGCCAGGGTCCAAGAAGAAGCTATCATTGAATGAAATAATGGCAGCAAGAAACAGCTTGAGCAGTGTAAGAATGCGAAGACCAAATAACCAAATGCTGCAAGAAGAAGAAGAAGAAGAAGAAGAAGATGATGAGGATGATGATGATGAAGAAGAAGAAGAAGAAGAAGAAGCATCATATGGTTTTTGAGTGATCTGTTAGTCAATCTTTGTTTCTTTGTTTGTTAAGCTTTTTCATGAAAGCAAGAAATGGGATAGAATCATAGAACAAGAAGTTGAAATCTGTCTCTAGAAAAGCTTTGTTTTTTGTTTTTTGTTTTTTTTGTTTTTTTTTTTTTTTGTTTAATTTTTTTTTTTTAAAAAAAAAAAAAATTTTTTTTTTTTTTTTTTTGGTTCAAATTGTTCTTGTCAATGAAGTATTCTTCACGCAATTTTTATAAATCCCAAAGGACATCCCATAATTCTGTCTCTTCAATCCTTCAAACTTGATTTCATTTCAAGCAAATAACAATTTCCCAAAAAGAAGAAACTAAATATTAACTGATATAATATTTAATTTATCAGTACCCAGAAAAACATCAACAATGAAAGGGAAGGGGTAAAATGGAATTTAATTACAAGCTCCCTGTGTTGGTATCTATCTCATTCATTCCTTGAGATTTAACAGTAAAATGTGGAAGCACAAAAAAAAAAAAAAAAATATTTCCCAAAAAAAAACTGAAAGAAAAAAAAAAAAAAAAAAAAAAAAAAAAAAACTTTCTTCCTTTTTTGAGTCAATGAATCTTGCAAACCTCGTATGAGTTCAAAAATTCAAATCTGAGGTATGACTGTGAAATACCCAAAACACCCTCGATTCAGCACAGAACTTCTCAACTGTTTTAAAAAGGAATCGGAATCAAAAGGGTATGAAAGATTTGGAAAGAAACGGCTATAAATCAACATTAAATAACTAATTTCCCCGAATTTTCCGGTATGTCTCTTCTCATTCAAACATTAAAGTCTCAATTTTTTCTTCTTTAAATACTACTTTACACCCTACTTTCCATTTTGCTTAATACTTTCAAAATTTTCAAGTTCATCCCTACACTTTTCATCTTAGTCTATGTTGGTTCATTTTGGATCCTTTAATAATGAAGTAAACAAAATGAAAGGACAAAAGTGGTCATATTGTGACCAAAATAGACATTAATTTTAAAAGTATATTAACCACTGTAGGATCAAATAAACATTTTAAAAGTAGACATGGCGAGAATTTCACAACGAAAAAAATCAAGAGAGCTCACATTTTTAATAAGATGGATTAAGCCAAGTTTCGAGATAGAAGTTCATATTTGTTTAATATGGTATTAGAATTTGGGGCTATCTACCAAAATGCACCATTTTGCAGGGGAAAGTGGGAGGATGGCACAAAGAAAAGAAAAAAGGTTGTGATTCGAATGTTAATTTTTTTTTTTTAAGGGTGGAAAAGAAAAAGAAGAAAAAAGGAAAATGGGAATTAGTTTGTTGAGAAAATGAAAAGAAAAAAAAAAAAATTTAATTTTCAATTCCCACCTTTTTTTTTTTTTTTCCACCCTTAAAAAAAAAAATTTAATTTTCAATTCCCACCTTTTTTTTTTTTTTTCCCCCCTTTAAAAAAAAAAATAAAAAAATTAATTTATTTTTTTAAAGGGAGGAAAAAAAAAAAAAGGAAATGTTTTAGTGGTTGGCCCATGCCCCATACTGTTTTGCAAGTGTACCATGACTCTCTCTCTATATGTGAAAAGGTTGTAAAAGAATTACAAAGGCCGAGGCCTAATCTTATATTACAGAATTATTAGATAATGAATTTGTGTTATTGACCATGTTAGTGCTTTTCGAAATAAGTGCTTTTTTATTCATCTGTTTTTTCGACAACACAAAATATACGAAAGCATGCCCCTCTACTTCTATTTTTTTTTTTTCTTTTCATTTTCTCAACAAACTAATTCCCATTTTCCTTTTTTCTTCTTTTTCTTTTCCCCCCTTAAAAAAAAAAATTTAATTCAATTAATAAAGATAATTATTGTAATTAGAACCCATCCTCTGTATTAGGCTTATAATTGGCAGTACGGATCGATCATTTATTAACATTAGGCCCATCCATCACCATAACTCAGCAGCCCACAATGGTCCCTTTCCAATTTATATTAATGTATTTGGCTAAATTATGAAAATTAACTTTCTAACTCTTTACTTTGTTTCAACAATATTCTTTTAACTTACATTAATGTTACTTAATATTAAAAAGAAAAAACTAACCATCATGCATTAGCCTGGTAGTAAAAAAAAAGAGATATACTCAATAAATACATTTTCTTGACACCCAAATGTTGTAGGGTCAGCCAAGTCGTCTCTTGAGATTAGTTGAGGTGCGTGTAAGTTAGTCCGAACAATTATGGATATCAAAAAAAAATTCCCTTAATGTTAGTAATTTAAGTAGGAGAGAGAGAAGAGAATAGAGGAGGGAGGTGAAATAGGGTGTACATAAACAATTTTCGTTCGATAAGGTCATTTTTTAACCATTTTTTTCAAGGTTAAGAGTATTAATGAAAGTTTTGAAAGTTTAACTATAATCTTGAAACAAGGAACTAACGGTTCTGTCCCTGTGTTAATAATACCAATATTTTTCTTTGTTTGTTTGTTTTTTTAAAGTCAGTAACAATGAAACTTTTAAGAGTTGAAGATATTTTGAAACGAAAAAATGAACAGGTTTCGTAAAAAACTAACGATAAGGACATTTTTAATTTTTTTTTAAAAATTTAAGAGTATTAATAAAACTTTAGAAAGTTCATAAGTATTTTTTTTGAAAATAAAGTATACTATAATTTAGCATAATGTAAATATATATTTTTTTCTTCAATACAACAATTGCAAGGATGAGAGACCAAAATCTTCGACCTCAAGGAAAGAGTAAATGAGAATCGAAGTTGAGTTTATTTAACATATCAATGCATACTATTTACAGTGATTTGAAATGAAACCATTAAAATTTATGACATTTAAGGGTGAATAGGAATTGGAGTATGAAAAAAAATATGGAGCATATAGATTTGTAAAGAGCATATTTGAGTGGAAATTTTAGGTGGGTCATCTGCTTGCTTTATTTGGCTACAAAAGATTGAATATAATCTTGTACCATTTTTAGTGTATATATATATTTTTAACTACAACTAATTAATTGTCTTCCCTTTCTATGGCACCGCAAAATTGTTAGAAGCGAATAGTTAATAAGACCAAAATATTATAATTAAAAGTATATTTTTAAGTACAAAAGTAGAAAAATGAATGAGGGTTGACTCACCAAGTTTATGAAGATTGACGCAGCAAATCTCACCCAAAAGGAAAGTAACAATAAAAATAATGGCTCAGTTAATTATGATTTTAATTGTTTCAATAAATTCTCAACCACCACTTACTTGCAAACGTAGTTGTACAAAGTAGTCAAAATAAATAACTAAAATCCAGCTTTACTTCACCTTTATATGAACAAACTAGAAACCGTATATCCACCATACCTTTAATAATAGAACTCAAAACTATTGTTTCTAATAATGGTTGGATATTAGGTTGATCAAAAACATTTTTATAACTTCTCTCTCATGTATCTAATAGTATACATTGTGGTAATCTCTTTGAATAATGTTTGTTGCACGACACCACTTTATCGTTATTAAAATTCAAGATATATCAATAATAATCATGAAATTAAAATAATGATCAATTATTTGTCCCTTAGGTTAGGATAAGATAGAAAATCAATTATTATATAATGTTGAAATTACGTGAAAGGAAACAAGATATAGTAGGAATTTGAAACTTGAATCTCTTGTCCCATAACAACATTAAACTATTATATTTTAAATGTGAATTGATATGAGATAATGTTTTGAATTGGAGCCCTGAAAAGTTTTTGAAAAGGGTAAGAGAGAGAGACCATTTTTTTTTTTCTTTTTTGGTATTATCTTTTAAAAAATGTTTGTTTATTTGTTTTGTTTAAAAAGATTTAATTTTCCCCTCTGATTCAGTTGCCTATTCCAAAGGGGAATCTACATTATTCTATGGGCTTCAATTCCGAGACCATTCCCCCACGTTGATTTGTAATATTGTACTCTCTCAAGTGTTTGAAAATATCAACACACACTGGATCATCAACCATCACAATTCACAACACAAAATGTAAAGTTTGTCATTCTATTCTATTGTTTTAAAAAGTTATACTTCGTAACTCTCCTTTCCCCCTTTCCTCTCCCACTCGATTGAGTGTCTTACCTTCCGTAATGTCTAAATTTGGGTGAACGGTGAGAGAAGAGGAACAAGTTAAGGCCATGTATACTTTCTACTGAACGTAATGAATCAATCGTAAATGAAAAGTGAGACCCATTCCAAAATGTGTTTTTACAATTAGTTAACAATATTATTTTGTGAATTATGAATTAAAAACAAAATCATTACGATTACAACAATTTTAATTACATAGCAGCAAACATGGTAAATGAAAAATAAGAAATCAGACAAAGAAGAGACAAATTGGAAAATGTTCTAATTTTGAAGTGGGATTTGGGGATAACATTTCATTTAATAATATTANTTTTTTTTTTTTTTTTTTTTTTTTTTTTTTTTATAGAAAATGTTGAATATAGGTCAAGGATACTACTAAAACAAAAATAGAAAGTTAATCAAAAGATTTACAAGATATAAAATTGGATGTTATTAAAATTATTAAAAACTTTTTTGAAGTTTCAACAACCTAAGTTTAAAGATTTTATTAAAACATTTTAAAGTCTGATTTAACATAAAATTGATAAAAAGTTATCTATAACTTTTTATTTTAAGAAATTATTGAATATTACTTTATTTTGTAATGTTAGTAAATTATAAAATATAAATTAAGGACGGAAGTCTTTAGTAGTTAATGTGTTATTAAGTATTTTATGTGAGTAGTTTTAACTAAAACCGAGTACTTTTAAGTAAAACTTATCAAAATCTAATTATTTGAATGACATTGAAACAATAAAATGAATTTACTTCTAGCAAAAGTAAATTAGATTGAGAATATATTGTTAAGAAAAAAAAGTTATATAGCTATGAAAAATTTATATGACAAAAAAGAAATGCGGTCTAAATGTTAACAATAACGACTAAATAATGAAATGGGTTGTTAGAAGTTTTGAAATATTAGCAATCATATCCAATATTTTTTTTGTTGGGCTGATTTGAGTATTAGGAAGTAAAATTGTGCAAATGAAAGGGTGCGAAAAGGTAATTATGACTCAAGAATTTTCCTCCTTTTAAAAGGGGCAGACAAGAATGATCGAAAGGGAAAGGGAAAGGGAAAGGGAAAGGGAAAGAGGGAAAGGCAAAAAAAAAAAGGCCTACAAAGCCTGTTCGATGAGGTAATCTCCCAACCTTTCAACCACCATATTGCATTGTCCAGGAGTCAAAGGTTCATCATAAATCCCAATTATGACAGCCTTCTCAGTTTTCTTCACAGTGATTCCCCCAGCACCCTAATTATATATTATTATCATCATATCCATTGAAACATGTTGGTTTGGTATTAATTTAAGAGATAAAACACGTACAAACAAAGCAAATAAATAGAGAATTAATAATTAGGATTTAGGAACAACCTTTTTGCCACGAACAACGGATCCAGGCTCTCCTTGGATGACCATGTATTTAGTGCCTCCCAGGTGTAATCCAGTTGGTGCAAGAGAACCTGGCTCATCCAAATCCTTCATAATCGCCGATATCTCCTCCGCCTTAAACTGCATGCATTCATTCATTCATTCATTCATTACCACATTTCAATCCTTTTTCCTTAACCTCTAACCATCTTCTTTTTCACCAATCTTTTCCAAAACCAACATTAATTTTACAACTTTTACTTGCATCTAATGCTCACTACTACTACCCTTCAACATTGTTTTTCAGTTTATTAATTTTAAGTATTTATCATACAATTTTCTTTCATTAGAACAATGATGGAAAATTTATGAAACCTAATTTAATTTAATTAATACATACAACACCAATTGTAAACAATAGTATTTAGTAAGAGCAAAAAAAAAAAAAAAATTAAAAAAATAAAAAAATCAATCAATAGGAAAAAGTGTAAATCTGGAAGATAATGACAAAAGTAGATACAAAACTCAATTCAAACAAAATGAAATTATACGGCATAGTAGTGAGCACAATGATAATAGCGAGCTAAGATGGTATTTAGCTAAACAAAATGAAATTATACGGCATGACGATTCAAAGACTAGTGATCACATCGATACAATGCAATTCTTCACGAAATTATTAATCAGAAACTTGCGTTAACATTGAACCCTTGCGCTCGATGAATTCGTGATCTTAAACGAAGACATTATGATACCAATCAGTTTAATCCAACGAGAAAAGAAGAAAAATAAAGTCATATATTCCTCTTAATCCATATATATCACTCCAACAGATAATTAATACGAATCCATCGAAGAATTAATCGTACGAGCTTCCATCTCCATTCAAATTAATCCAATCAAACAACAGAGCTCACCACTCTGCATCTAATTCTAATTCTAGTTTCACTCCTTGCCTCTCGCGATTCAAAATTACGATACAAAACAAAACAAGACAAAACGCTCATTATGAGGCCAGATCCGATCAAATTTCTGTTAACAAAACAGAATCAAATAAACAACAAACCGTAATCGAAAACGGCGATCACCTGAGGGAATGAGGAGCTCTGCGCCCAAACACTGCCGTCGTGTCCGATGATTGCGGCGGAGGTCAGATGGTTTCCTTCAATCTCACACATCAGGTGATCGTCCACGTACGTTTGCCACGACATTTTTTCCAAACTTCCACAATGGAACTTCCAAATTCGATTCGCTTCGAAAATTCCCCTTCTGCGTTTGCTTTTGCTTTTCTTTCTTCTTCACGTCCATTTGGGTATGGCTTTCAGATATAAATAGTTGAAGAACAAAGGAAAATAATAATAAATGAGGAATGAAACGAACCGTGGCCCGGCTCTGAACGAGGCCGTTATGACCGAAGGAATGGCTTTCACGCTCACCATTCATTATGAATTTGAGTAAGAAAAAAAATCGATTAAAATCTTAAATTAATATTTGTATTTATTTAAAACGATAAAATTTTATAAATAAATCACAATAACTATTTTCATTTTCATTTGATTCAATTACCTAAATAAAAATTATCATTCTTCTAAAATTCTACTAAATGAAGGAAGAAAAGGTGAAAGAACATTCGAATTATTGAAAAATGCTGCGAATGATCTTAACATTTTTCTTTGACATTAAGTTAATATCTAACACTTAACTTAAACAAGTGCAATAAATTCTGATGTAATAGATGTTTGGGTCTATATTTGTTTACTTGTATTAGCGGACACTATTTTGGAGTTCTAAATTGATTTTTTCCATATAATTATTTAGAAAATTATTTGGATTTAGTTGATCAAATGAGATCTTTTGCAACTTAATTTGCCGTTGTAGTTTTGGTGAGAATGAACAATAAATATAATAGTCATTCCATGCAAACGTGAACCTGATTTTTTATAATTGTTTCTTTTAAGCTCACAATATTTGGGGGAGTGATTCCAGCTTAATTTTGAAATAAATATTATTTTAGAATCCTAAACTATTAAATTTGTATCTACTATATAATTTATACCTTCTAGAGATTTTATCAATTTTTTTTTTCTTTTAATTTTCTTTTTACACTAAGTTTCAAAACTTTTAATTTTGCATAACATTTTTTTGCAACATGCAAAGTGGGAAAATCAAATTTTTGAGCTCAAAGCAACCCATATTAGCAACAACTCAAGACTTCCACATAAAATCAATAATTAGAAACTTATTTAATAATTGGTGACCTATTAAATACAAATTGAAAACAAAATTTTAGAATGAAAACAAATATTTAAAAACTACTATTTTTTCAGTTATAAAATGTTTTTTTAAAAAAAAAAAAAATCAAAATTTAGTAGTAGATTACAGAACAAACAAATCCTAAGAGAAAGTATTTGGTTAAAAAATTTATCAAAACAGACCTAAACTAGAGAAAAAATAGCTTGGTTCACATATCACTAAGTATCTTTTTTTCTAAAAAAAGTCAACAGCGTGTTCAATACTTCATTTTTTTTTCCACCTTTGCTGTATGACAATATTATATAATCAAACTTATGATAATAAATTTATTTTAGTAACATTATCATTATATTTTCTGTTTAAACCTCTGAATATTATGCTTATGTTCCAATACTTCCAAAGTTTTCTACTTTTATCATAAAATTCTACATAAAAATCTATTTTGCACTTGTATTTGTTGCTAATTTTTGCTAAAATAGAAGCCTTCATAGATTTTTCAAAACTCATCACCACACCCATGATTTCAAATATTAATGCATACATAAATTTGCTCATATAAATAAAGTAAAACAAAATGCATGTCACTTCAAATTTCCATTAAATAGTTTTTTTTAAAAAAACATTAGACACAAATCGTCCATTATGCAAATTTCATAGACCAGAAAGAATAAACATGAAAATTGAAGAACTAAAATATGATTTAAACATAAATTTAATTACTTAGAAATTAGAATACTTTACAGTCTCAAAAAAAAAAAAAAAATTAAAATTTAAAAATTTTAAAACCTGACTAACCAATCCAATGCCCTACACCAATTAAATTCTTTGAGTTGGAGAAACAAGCCCCAAATCTTACCACCTACTTTCCATTCTGCTAATATTCTGGTTCATCTGCAACAATATTAAACTATATACATAAACATTTGTATTGAGGAAAAAAAGAAAAACTTTATCTAGCATAATGATTAATAATTTCCAATTTACAGTAATTTAACTTGAAGACCAACCTGAACTTATTTCAACGTTCAAAGAACAAAATAATAATAAGTTTTGAAGTTCTAAACTCAAATTCTTACAATATTAATCAGTCCATTAGAGTAAAAAACCATACCTCCACCTTCTTCTTCCATGTTGTAATCATCTTCATCGTCATCGAAGTATTCATTCTGCAGCTCAATGATGTTAATAGGAGAAAATTGGTAGGCTTGTTATTGAGGATATATTAGTAAATAGTGATGAAAGTTGTTAGGATACTGGTTATAATTAATTGAGGGAGTGGAGAATGAGGAAGGGAGAATATTTTAGTGAGTGATTTAGGGCTAAAAAAATTCTTAGGAGAGGGGGGTCCAAGTAACTCACTGTTAGGTACCTCGTAACAAGAATTCTAAAAGATATATTGCAATATCCAAATAAGTTACAATATAACATAGTCTTTCGAGAAGGCCTATTCTCTCTCAAATTCCCCAAAGAAAATCCCACAAAATTCTTCATACTTTCCTCCCAACCCCACCCCCTCTATTTATAACTAAAACCCCTAACAAACTTGTTAGCTATTTGCTAATAAGCCTTCTAATAACAACACTAATATTCTACTTATAATCCTGCTATATCTCTAACTAGGGCCCTCGCACAGTTGGTTTATCCCATAGTTTGTTTATCTTTTATCATTCAATACATATGGGTTGTATAAAAAAAAGTCTGATGAAGACTCATATTTAAATTAAGCATATAACGAAATCCAACAGTTCTGGTCAAAACCTGATAATAATCATCATCAGTAAGTTCCTCGGACTGTGCATCGTCTTCGTCTTCATCTTCATCTTCACCTTCTTCTCCTTCTTTCTTCTCCTTATCATCCTTATCCTGTCCCTAATAAAGTCAAGAAAGAAAAGAATCAGCACAGGAATATGTATAAGAATTTCTAATCATAAGCTGCAATGAGAATCAGAAAAGATTTAAGTGACTAAGAGTTACGAAAGGAGTGAGAGATATTGAGGTGGAAAACGTCTTGCCTTGAGAGATTCTTCACGCTTCTCCAGGAAGTCCAATTTTTGCAGCCCTGTAATGAGACACATACCACCACCAAGGATCCATCAACAGGTGACTAACAGAAATGGCATCAACACTGAATTGGTTTTCAGAGGGAGAAATTCTTATTGTCCCAACAAACCTGAGCCGGGATTCCATTGAACTTTTCTTTTGGTCCGCAACTTCCCTTTGAAACCTGAAAATTTAACAGTAGAGTATCTGTATACATAGGTGGCCCCAGAAAGAAAGGATTGCGGTAAACAGACAGATAATCTTAGAATAACTCTCATCCTCTCTGAGAGATCAAAGATTGCATACCTTCAACCAATTCTTCAGGAAAGTTCCTGGATGTGAGCTGTAGAATTTGTGCAAGGGAATCACGCTTCAACGTACAATTCGACTTGGATCTATCGGAAAATTTCTCTATCTCAGTTCTTTGCACCTCTGGTACAATAATCCAAGCAGTGTACAAAATTACCAATTTTTTGCAACAAAATAGCATTGCTTTGGGGAGGAGAGAGAGAGAGAAGAAGAAGAAGAGTTATAAGGAACACTAACTTTTCATAACATTTTCCTCTAGATAAAAAGGAGAGGCCTTCCAATAATTCAGAAACTTGTTGTTACGTAAAGCCAAGCTTCTTTCTTCAGGCATATCACTGACGCTCGGTAGAGTTACATTCTGTAATTGTGCCAGAAAATATCTCCTTAGGAAAGAAAATAAACCGGTAAGCCCGCAAGTAAATGTACTAAAATTC
This sequence comes from Citrullus colocynthis, assembly GCA_031780015.1. Lineage (NCBI taxonomy): Eukaryota > Viridiplantae > Streptophyta > Magnoliopsida > Cucurbitales > Cucurbitaceae > Citrullus > Citrullus colocynthis. The sequence goes on along the minus strand of QLSR01000165.1, from coordinate 3,315,909 downwards.
GATGCAATTATCTTCGAACTAACATTTCCCATTAAGAAGTAGATAGAGAAATGTGGCTGCCTAAACTATTAGCTCTGCTGGAGCATGTGCTTTCATCGAGTAAAAACTCTACAGTTTGAGTGATGGATATCAAAATATAAGATACTTAAGGCTTAGCACAAGTGATTTGAAAGCAAAGTGCATGAAAGAAGACACCTGAAAATATATGCTTATATAAAAATGAGAAAAACCAAAATTGTTTTTCTTTTTTTCTTTTTTTTTTTTTTTTTTTTAAACCATCCTACTTATCCATGTGAGAACAAAAATCTTTAAGGGAGAAGCTGCCAACTCCAATACTTTTAAGGTCATAGGTTAAAAATGTCAAACTATATATGGTCTTTTCCTCGGGAAATGTCTTGCAAGGAGAAAGCAGAAACCATACTTTTAAGGTCATAGTTAACAAAAAGATAAAAAAATAAAAATAATAAAAATAAAAAGTTGTAAAAGTTCCAAGAGCGAAGGTAAAATGGAATCCCTACAAACACGAAAATAACGTACTATAGATTTCATCAATAACCAACAGCCTTAGTTCATCTTTCAAACAATCTAAACTTGACTCAAATGTTAAGTCTCACAGTCACTCAAGATTCAGCAACATAGGTGAAATAACGCACGTATTATTAACAAAGATGTGCTAATTTGAACTCAATCGAGTAACAGTGAAGGTTGTTGGCATATGCTATCAGTCCACCACGGCAAACTAAGTGGAAGTTAGGACTTTTCTAGCTTACAGAACTACCCACCTCTGGAAAAAGCTCAAACGGTTCTTGCTTGGCATACTGAAAGGCCCCACCGCCGCCACCTCGTCCTCGTCCTCGCCCTCTAAATGCCATCCCCCTAATTGAAGAAAAGATGAGTAAACTACTCTAGGTATAATCTCAAATGTCAAATAGGAGGCCCAAAGTTGTTTTCTTCATTTAATGGAAAAGGCAATACGATGCATTACCTGAAATTCCTTCAACCTTTTTGATGACTTCCTCGAATTATGGCTGTAACAAAAATGCTTCCTAACAAAATGCGACACTGCACCCTGGTATCCTGAGAAGAACAAAGATGGAGACAGCAACATGCCCATTTTCAGAAATTTTGAAATTCAAAAAGCCTACAGAACTCATTTCCTTAAAAAAATATTTAGAATCATACTTCTTAAACACTTATCCCTGTAAAAGATAGGCTAGAGGATTTCCAAAAACATAATGAAGAATGTCCTATCCAAAACCAAAACCAACGACAATACTATTTCTCCTATTATCATGCGCTGAATTCAAGCTTAACTAAGTTGGATTAGGTTGGGTTTCTTTACCAAATTGAAAACCTGACTGCGGAATCAGCCCCATGAAAGTGACAGCGAACTGGTGCTGTACCAAACTGCTGGGTTCAAGTTCTACCAGTTCGATTGTCAGTTCACATTACAGTAACTACAACTCTTTCAACAAAGGTTATTCCACGGGATTTACTTCCTCTTACCAATACATTGGAATTCAGTAAAAAAAATTATTCCAGAACAAGAGAGAACAGAGAAGAGGTAGTCAAACCTTGGATGAATTAAGAGCAAACAATTTCCCATCACAAGAACAGCAGCGTTATTAATGATCAATTGAATAAGTCAGTTTAAAGCCTCTTGTAAGTGTGATTACCTCAAATATCAGCAAACAAAAGCCGGAAGACGGTCGGTCTGCTGTTGAATCAAATTCCTTCTAGCCACCATGGAAATTTCTACTAGGGAGCGACGGCGAAGGTGGCTGACTAGTCGACGGCAACCACGGCTGAGTATGAGTAAGACGAAAAATGCGAGAGACAGAGAGAGAGGGAGCGATGCGGGAAAATCTGCCGACAACTAATTTTAATTCATTGAAAGTTGGGCGACCGGCGAAAGCAACCTAAGCGGCGGAGGCACAGTGCTGGCTACAGGCGGCGATCGAATGAAGTATGAGAGAGAGAGAATCGCGCGAGAGTTGAAAAGAGAGGCTTTGACGTTAGCGACGGCGGCGGCGGTCAGGCAGCGTTGGACTAGGATCGGTGGCGAGAATGGAGGCGAGCGGTGGCAGTCGGGGCCGGTGGACGGCAGTGTGAAAGAGGGAAAGCTAATGGGGGGTTCAACAAAATCTGAATATAATTTATTTTTATTTTTATTACCTTGGTCAAACCCTAGAAAGCCCAACGAAACCCTATTCTTTTGATACTCTTCTTCCCAAAACCTTAAACTAAACGGCCGTTAAAGCTTTTCTAAATAAATTGGTCTAATTAAATAATTATATTAATTTTAACTTTCACTTGGATAGCCTAATAAGTTGTTATTTTATACACAAATTTGGTCCAATATCATTTTTTGAACTATACATGTGATAATATTAATACCAAAAGTTTTTGTTGTAATGAAATTCTCAAAACGATTTTTTTTTTCAAAACTTACAAAAAAAAATCTCCAAAAATCTAAAAAATATTGCCCTCGTGGATGAAAATAAAAAGTTCTTCTAATAACAAAGCAATGTATATTTGATATATACAACACTTATATTTAAATTTTCTAAAAATAAATCAGGGTATATTTAATAACTCCATGAATGTGACAATTTGTACAATATATTGTTTTATACATTGAACAATATATGCAATATATATTTATACTTTTCAGTATATTGGTAAGCACACCGAAAAAATGAAAATAAATGAAGGCTCTTGAAATGAAAGAAACATTAATTTAAAATATCATGAGGAATATTAATCAAAATTATAAATAAAAAACAAATTCAAAATTTGAAATTGATGCTAATAAAGAAAGAATTAAATATTTCAAAGTTTATTGATAAGAGATAAGGTAGTTAATGATATTTCAAAAAAAAAAATTGTACCATTAATAGTGAATATGGAAACTATATATTTTTATTTTAAGATATTATGTAATTAAAAAATGAGAGAGAATCTATCAAAATGTTAAAAATGTCCCACGTTTATGAAATATAAGTCATATAATAGGTTAATTTCCTAAATCTTTATGCAATTAAACCACTAAGGACTAAATTAATTTCAATATAATCCTCAATTAAAAAGAAAGAAAAAAGGAAAAAAAAAACTTAAATATAATCCAACTAGAGTTTAAAAAACCGAAAAGTAAAAGGAAAACACCCCAACAATTAAATCATAATCCGTAATTTTATTTCAATCCAAATTAAGTCAGATTACTCCATCAATATCTAATTGCATTCTATTATAAACCGACTCTAAAATTAGTTTTGAAACGTTTATAGTATAATATTACAACTTTAAAAGTACATATGTTTCATAATATTAAAAATACATATTTTAGTTGAATTTTAGAGAATATATATATAATTAAAGGTTAAATAAAATAAATATATTAATAATTTAAGAAAAATGTAATTCTTTACCACATCAGTTAGGTTATTTATTTATTTTTTTTAACACAATATTATATTGATTATTGGGTTGTTTTCAAATATAGTAAAATTAATCTAACTATTTATAAATATAGAAAATTTTTATTGTTCATCAATAATAGACTTCTATCAGTAAAGTGATAAAGATGTTCAATAGTGAAGTTTTTTTATATTTATAAATAATTTGATATTTTTTTATTTATAACGATTTTTCTTAATTATTTTAACTATAGAATTTTTAGAAGGATTAAAATTTATAAATTTATGTAAGAGGTCTGAATTTATAATTTTTTTGTTGAATTTAAATTCTAAGTTTTTGATAATGATGCTCTTGTAATTTACAAAGTTTAAATTGTATTTTATTCATTTATTAGAGCTATAGATACCACTAATTTGGTAAAATCATAAATATTATGAAAATGAAATATAGGTTGTTGTTTCAATTATAAGTGAATTGAGTATGATTTATTTTGGAACTGTTTAAATATATATAGATATAATTAATAGTCACTCATTCAAATATTTTGTAATAATCCTCTCTCAATTATATATATATATATATATTATTGGATTGATTTGATTACCTCTTTTAACTTCAAACTTTAATTTAAACTAAAAATATAAATTGTTTAAAATTTCGTGATAATTCTCTATTAATTAAATTTTTTTTATTTTGATTGTAGACAGATGGATAGCAATGGTAGTGAAGAGCTTTTCTTTCCTAGGGCCAACCTAGAAAGAAAGAGGGTCTCTTTCTTCCTTCTCCTATTCCCGTCCTTCAGCTCTTGATGGAGAAGCATTGAGCAAGGCAAGGAGTAAAGACATTGTTACCTAAAATCTTAAAATGTATTTGCAATTGTATTTTTCTTCATTCTAAACTTAATAAACACTAAAATATTAAGTACTAAAATATTGACAACAAATTTGAAAGGAAAATACAAAACAAAGTAAAATATATATATATATATATATATATATATATATATATATATATATATATATATATATATATATATATATATATATATAT
>QLSR01000165.1:3293361-3311188 GCA_031780015.1 Citrullus colocynthis | reverse complement strand
TTTAAAAAAAAAAAAAAAAAAAAAAAAATTAACTCTATGAATATGGAATGGAATTATTGAGCTTTTAAAAATGAAACCCAATTGATGGAACAAATGAGTTGTAAAATATGGTATGCATCAACAAAAAACAAAGGAAAAAAAACCATAAGAGACTAGTGTAGATATATTAAAAAAAATATATATATATGAAAATTTGGAGAAAAGTCACGAAGCTGCAAAAAGAAAACAAAGTCGTAAGATATAAAAATAAGAAATAAAGAGAAATCCTTTCGAAAATTGGGAGTGTAATCTTAGCCAATTTAGGGAAGAAATTCGGATTTAAGTTTTAATTTAATTTGATTTTAAATCAAATTTCGAAAAGAAAAAAAGATCAAAACTAAAATAGGGAAAAAAAAAAAAGAAAAAAAAACTAATATATCCTATAGCCATAAACTAACAAGGGTAAATGAAAAACTCAAAAGTTTTTCTGCCCATAATATCTTTGAAACAAAATAGGGGATATTTCAGCTATTTAATAATTTAACCAAATTTGTAGGCTCTTTATTTAAGGTTTAATTTTGTTTTGTTTCTCTTGTGTTTAACAAGTTTTATTAGGAAAGGAGAGATAGAAGAACTTTTCTGTAAAAGAAAAAAAAATTATTATAAATAAAAAATATTAAATTATTTATAAATATAAAAATATTTCATTGTTTATTAGCGATAGATCGTGATAAATTTTTATCGAATTTATCAGTGATAGAAATTTCTCATCGATAGATAGTAAAATTTTTCTATATTTATAAATAATTTAGTTTATTTTATTATATTTAGTAACTTAAAAAGAAAAGATATTTAATAATATTATTGAAAACAGGGTCATATTAACCTTAAGAAAAAATATAAAGGCAATTTATAAGTTTCAAACCATTCAACCGTGTATGCCAATCTCACTGCCAACTTTTATTATTATTATTATTTATTTATTTATTTTGAGAATGAGACATCACTACTTTTTTGAAAAGTCAAATGTTTCGGCCTCACTCTAGATGTGTAATATTCTGAAAGAAAATGTCAACTTTAATATAATTTTTCTGTTAAGGTATTAATAAAATATTCTACATTTCCAATATTTAAATCTTCACTCCATAATTATAACATTATGTACATGTAGTACAAAAATATATATATATATATATATATATATATATATATATATATATATATATATATATTAATTATAAACGAAGTCCTTATAACTTATACCATAAATTTGTAATTGATCTCAAATGAAAATTTTCTGTCAATAAAGTTCTATACTTTCAAATTTTTGTCTATTATATTTAATAAATACAAAATTTAATAGGACCATAAACACAAGATTTTTGTGTTCAAGTATGTCTACATATTTTAAAAAATATCGAATAAATTAATAATCTATTAATGAAGAAAAATTTAAAATTAAAAGATTTATCCACGGTCAAAAATGGAGGGTTCTACTAAACATGTTACTAACTTACTATCCATAAGCTTGAAAATTAAGATATATTTGATATATTTTTTAAAGTTGAGACTAAATAGGTGCAGCTAAAAGATGGACTAGATTGGCAATTTAGTTATTTTATCATCAATGACCTCTTTCTCAAAACTTAATAGTTATTAACCCTTTTGGCATGTGAAATACCAATTTTACCTTCAATATTAAATGCTCTCTTCCTTTGTAATACCTACGTTTCTTTTGCTCTTTCATTCCAACACAACAAAACGAAAATTTAAAGTCATTTAAAACTGAAGATGCTTTAACAATTTGCTTACTTTATAAGTATGATTGGAAAGAACACGAAAAATCATATGAAAACGAGTGGTCATTTAGTTGTATTGACAAAGAAATAACAAAAACAAAATTATTGTTTGCACAGAGAAAGTATATGATCGCTGACATCAGTGTACGCGATCGCTTACATCAGTGTACAGATCGCTTACATCAGCCTATACGATCGTTAACATCAACGTACACGATCCCTTACATCAGCATACGCTATCGATCAATGACTACTCGTTCTCATATGTTTTTTTTGGTGTTCTTTCCCACCATAAATAAAAATTAAATAAAAACTTAAATAATCTTTGACTTTATTATTTCAAAAGTAAAATTTATTTAAGTTTAAATGTTATAATGTCACTTATATTCATTATTTTTTTTAGCATTTTGCTCAATTTACAAGCATGATAAAAAAAGAACATGAAGAAACGTATGAAAACGAGTAGTCATTTAACTAAAACAGAGTTATATTGAAGAAGATATGACAAAAACGAAATTATTGTGTATGCAGAAAAGATGATGTCAACGATCGCACACTTTTTTTGCATAAATGATAATTTTGTTTTTGTCATATATTGGTCAATACAACTCTATTTTAACTAAAGAACCACTCATTTTCATGACCTTTCACATTCTTTCCAATTATGCTTATAAAGTAAAAATGTTAAAGCATCTTTAGTTTTAAATGAGTTTGAATTTTCGTTTTGTTATTGTTGGAAGGGAAAAGGAAAAGAGACGGAGGAAATACATGAGGAGAGAACATTTAATATTAAGGGTAAAAACGGTATTTTATATATCACAATGTCAATAACAAACTAGTTTTTAAAAAGAGACCACTCTTAGATTATTTATTTATTTATTTGCCTTTTAGATCACTTTGTTCAATTTTCCATAAAAAATACACTTTTGAAAATAAATTGGAAGAAACATGTTGTTCCTAAATTTTTTTTGGGAAAATCAGGTTATTTCTTGTCCTTTATGGAGTCTCTTGAAGAGACGGATTCACCTTTTTTTTTTTTTTTTTTTTGGTAGATTTTTTATTTTCTTTTTTCTGCCAGTTTAGTTGTTGGAAGTTTGGAACTTCCCTCCGCCATTCTTGTTATTTATTTATTTTTAAACTTCTTCTATTGATTTTATTTTTATTCTTTTAATTTCGGTTATTGATTTTACCTATTTTTCTTTTTCCTTCTAAACTAAGTATTGAAATTCAGACAAGCTAGTTTTTATGAAAAAAATATCTTATCTATATCTAAATTTTTGGTTTAATTTCTGTTTTGGTTGAGTTTCAAAATGTCATATTTTTAATTTAGTTAGTTTTGAGGTTAGTTTTAATTTAATCTTTAAGTTTCGTAATATTATAATTTTGCCAATGAAATTTGAATTTCGTATCAATTTGGTCTCTAAGTTTCAAAATTTACATTTTTTACCTCACTTTTTTCACTAAATACTCACTTTCAATTTTAGAATTAATGTCTATTAATTGATTTAAAATAATTATATATGAAGTAAAAATTTAAATTTAATTTTAATGTTTGATGAAAAATATAACCTAATTAATTTTAAATTAACTAATAGATATTACTTCTAAAGATGAAAGTGAGTATTTAGTGAAAAATTAAAAAAAATTATTCTCATTGGTGAAATTATTCCTTAAATTTTGGTTTTGTTTCATTTTTTTTTTTAAAAGTTTTGAAGCAATACCACTGAGATTTAAGTTTTATTTCAATTTAGTCCATAGATTTCAAGATTTATATTTTTAACTTTAATAAGCAATGTCAAAAATGTAAATCTTGAAACATAGGGAGCAAATTGAAACGAAATTCAAATCAAGAGTAAAATTGTAACCTAATGAAATCCAAAGACTAAATTGAAACCGAATTCAAAACTAAAAAACTAGAAATGTAACATTTTGATACCTATAAATAAAATAGAAATTAGACCTAAAATCTAGGGAGTGAAAAGAATTTTTTTCCCATAAAAATAACTTAGACAATTTAAATGGTAGGAAAGGATAGTTTAAAAGGAAAAATAAAAAGAGGTAAAATCAGTAACAGAAATTAAAAAAAAAAAGGGTAAAATGAATCAGAGAAATTAGAAAAAGAGGTAAAATTTAAAAAGAAAAAGTATACATATAGTGACGGAAGTTACAAAAACTAACAGAAAAAAGAAAAACGAAAAAGGTTCCATAAAGGACAAAAAAATAAGTCGACTATCCTAATTTTTGTTCGGAACAATTTGTTTCTTCCAATTTATTTTTAAAAATGCATTTTTTTAATCTAATTAATCCGTAAAGAATCCAACTTTGCACATTTGCAATTTGAAGATAAAATAAGACGAGAGATAAAAAGAGAAGAGCGATGAAACAGCTCGTTCACGTAAATCCTCAAAAACGAAAAACCATCCAAAATTAAACCATTTCCATAACGAAACCCATCTTCTTCTTCCTCGTGATCCTTATTTTAATGTACGTTTAATTATCCCTATCTCATTTAACTTAACTGTTCCAAATTGGAATCCATTAAGATCCCTTTCTTTCCCTGTTCCATCAACCAAAATCCTTCTGGGTAGACCCACTCTTGCACCTCAACATCGAGACAAAACGTGGCCATTGTTTGCCAAAGAAGAAAGAAAAGAAAAAGGGATTTTGAATTGGAATTTTCTACACTTGGAATCGTGTTTCATCAGCCTATGACACGGACGAAAAAGCACCCAATAGAAACAACAATCGCAGTGATCCGCCCAACGTCAAAGCGTAGCTCTCCCGCTGATTTCGTGCGTTCCCAAATGCTTTTCTGTTACAAAATCAAGGTAAGCTCTCCACCCTTCTCCTCAATAACTCATTTGTGTTTCCTCTAATCTTCCCTCTTCTCTTCCGAATCTGCAATGGGGTTTGGTTGATTTTTCCTCTTCTCTTACCAATCTGAAATGGGTTTCGGCTGATTTTTCGAAGTATTCCTTCTTTCTGCAGCAGTTGATCGTTTCATTGTCTTTTCTTATTGAATGGGTTTCCAGAGTTTTTATGGTTTGATTTGAAAACAACTTGTTTATGTGCTTTGATCTCAGATGGGTCATCTGATTCTCTTTGGTTTATTCAGATGGAGGACGATGAAGACGACGACCTATAATATTTTTTGATCCTTCAGTTCATTAATTTGGTTAGATTAAAGGTTCTTGATATCCAATAATGGAAAACAAGAGGGATTTGATGAAGCCTATATTATTCAAATTTGGGGTTGCTCTGGCTATCTCCTTTGCTGGTTTTCTCTGTTCCCGATCCAGACAGAGAAATAAAATACCTCCTCTGCCTCCTCCCTCGTCGAGTTCTTCAGGTTCTTATATTCAATCTCTTATGCTTCCTCAATTTCTTAATGTTAATTGTCAAGTCATGTATTTGGTGTTTGTGCGAGTTCGAATCTCTAATCTTTTGGTCTTAACTGATTGAGATATATTGTACTATGTTTAGTTGGCAAGTTTTAAGTCATGTACTTCGTTTGCTTTTAGCAGATGATCAGGGCAATAAAGTTGACTTGGGAAGAGGAAGAGGGCCTAGACTTGATAAGCAAGGAATGAAGGCAGCAACAACAGCATCCTCTAATGTTGTTCTTTTTGCAGTTGATGCCTATGTAAGTTTTCCTAAAGATGGTTTTTACATTTTGATAATATGAATAACTTGGAATGTTCAAAAAGGTTGGATACCAGGTAGGTTTTGTTGAAGTTGGTTGTTCAAAATTTGTGTAATGAACCCATTTGTTGAACTGTTGGGTGATGGAAAATGCTAATACCTTATGATGAAAGTATCTTGTTAATGAAGAAACCATCAGGACAGTTGATTGTTCTTTCTCAGTCTCTGTCCTTGGCAATGGTTTGTTTTCAGCATGTTGGTCTTTGATTAAGACATAAGCTTCATGTTATGTGTTGTGGTCTTTTCTAAGCTCGTGACTTTGTTGTTTGATTTCTTTCTCAGGAAGAAATGTGTCTTCCAAAAGTCAATGTTGGTGATTCAATTGTTGGTCTCTGTCCTAGCAATAAGAATAAGCATGGTGTAGATAAAGATGGCTTGCTTCTCCCAGAGTTTCAGGAACTTGTCAAGGAATTTGATTTTTCTGCAGCAAATGCTGGGCTTTCTCCTAAGAAAAATGTTGAAGCACCAAGGTCGGGGCTCGAAACTCCAAAAGCTTATAAGACTGTTGAGGATGATCAACAAGAGATCAGGCACCTCAAATGCAAGGTGAAAATGCTGCGAGAGAGGGAGAGGAACCTTGAGGTTCAACTACTTGAGTATTATGGTCTGAAAGAGCAAGAAACTGCTGTAATGGAGCTCCAAAATAGGTTGAAGATTAACAACATGGAAGCCAAGCTTTTCACCCTCAAGATCGAGTCCCTTCAGGCTGATAACCGACGATTAGAGTCACAAGTTTGCGATCATGCTAAGTCAGTGTCCGACCTTGAGGCTGCAAAAGCAAAAATAAAGTTTCTCAAGAAAAAACTTAGATATGAAGCAGAACAGAACAGGGGACAGATCTTAAATCTTCAGCAAAGAGTTGTTAAGCTGCAAGATCAAGAACATAAGAAAGAAAGCAATAAAGATGCCCAAATCAAGCTGCAAAAGATTGAAGAATTGGAGAAGGAGACAGAGGACTTGAGAAAGTCGAATTTGAGATTACAAAGAGAAAATTCTGATCTGGGTCGGAGATTAGATGCTACTCAATTTCTTGCAAATTCTATTTTGGAAGACCAAGAAGTATGTTTTTCTTCCTAGCATAGCTATTTTACCTTTTTTTATAATTTTAAGGTGATGAAAAATTGAATGCCATGCCCGTCTAATTTGTGCAGAAAGAATCACTCAAAGAAGAAAGGGAGCGTTTGGCACAAGAGAACGAGGCGTTGACTAAGGAAATCGAGCAGCTTCAAGCACACCGGTGTGCAGATGTTGAAGAGCTAGTCTATCTCCGCTGGATTAATGCTTGCTTAAGATATGAACTGCGGAATTTTCAGCCTGCGGCTGGGAAAACAGCAGCAAGAGATCTAAGCAAAACATTAAGTCCTAAATCTGAGGAGAAAGCGAAGAAGCTGATCCTCGAATATGCAAATACAGAAGGAATTGAAGGGAAGGGCATTAATGTTGTGGATTTTGATTCAGATCAATGGTCGTCTTCACAAGCTTCCTCTCATACTGATCCTGGAGATCCAGATGATTCAGCTGTTGATTTTCCATCAACAGCCAAAACAAGTTCAAACAAAGTCAAATTCATTAGTAAACTCAGAAAACTCTTGAGGGGAAAAGGTAGTCAACAAAACCTGACTTTGTTAGCAGAAAAATCTGCAGCATCTGTAGAAGATAGCGATTCTTCTCGTTACAGTTCAAGTAATTCTACTGGGACCAATGCTACTCGAGCCGAGGGGCAGGGTATTGGATACACAACTCCATCTCATAATTCATCAATACATTCAATGGATTTTCACAGATTGCAGGGCCAAAAGGAAGATGACGGAAAAACTGAAGACTCCATAAGAAGGAATAGTGACGTTGGCTATGTTAACAAGAGATTTGTTTCAGGGAGCGACCGATCGAGCAACTCGTCGTATAGATCTCAAAGTCATGACACAGAATCCACCGAAAAGTCTGAGTTGATGAAATATGCTGAAGTTTTGAAAGACACTCGAGGAGCTAAGAACCGGTCACATAGGAAGGCTGCATCCATTGGTTCGTTTTGAACATAAAAAAAAGCTTGTCTGGCTTTCAATGGCTTCATCATCACCTGTTCATATGTGTATAATTAAGGACCATACTGTTCACAAAAGATAGGTAGAAACTAATTCCACTGATACGGAAACACTTTGTAACATAAATAACTTACTGTTGTAATGCTACTTGTAAGAGCTAATCCTAATACGAAACTAATCTTATCAAGTTTTCTCTTACTATTAATGTGTCAATCCTGGATTACCTGTCCTTGAACATTGCAAAAGCAAGACAGAAAACAAGAAGAGTGTATGTATCCTTAATCGGCCCTCGTTTCCATGTCAAGTTTATGCAACGTTTTCGTACCAAGTACAATCAAATATTTATTCATGTCTTTATTACATGTCCTTTGATTCTGTAAGGTATTACTTGCAGATTAGCTAAAATATACTGAATGTGAAGAGAAACTCCAAGACACAATGTGCTATTGCAATATCAAGTTCCAACATTGTCCAAACAGTACAATATCAACTAATAATACAATGAAATAGCAATGAAACGATAAGGAAACAGAAAGAACACATAAACCCCTACATAAACCCCTATTCATGGTTCCCCCTTCTAAGGCACAATCCACCACCACCACTCTTGGCTAATTATATTATGTGAGTAATCGGAGGTCTTACAGATTTTGACATAACAATAACTAGTACAAGAATTTGCTGGAGAATCAAGACATGTTTGGAAAAAAGAGTGAAAATAAAACAGCTCATATATGAAGATGATCAGATGAGAGCATGGCCCTGGACAATCATGGCATCAGCAAGTATCTGATTGGCAGCCTCTGATGGATGAACACTGTCCCAAAACATATATTTGGTTGCATTAGAACATGTTTCATGAGACTTTGGATTGCACAAAACTGATGCTGTCTCCACTGCCCCAGTGCCACAACACCCTTTTTCTCACTTCATCAAATCCTTGAAGGAAACACAAAAAACACGCAGAGTGAATACTGTTTTGATTAGCAACTGAGTGTTTGAAAACTATTCTATTATTGATAAAGTTTTTGTTTGGGAGTACCATGATCCGATGGAGACATAATAGCATGGTAGAAAGGTTTGAAAACATCGAACACGACGAGTTTGAGACGGGGAAGCTGCTTTTGAAGAGTTGCAGCAGTAGAGTTGAGTTTCCTGTTGAATACTAGGACATCATTGTTGATTGTTCTAACGCAACCCTTCTTTTGTTGGTAGCCAAACTGAGTGAGTGCAGCAGGAAAACAGCCTAATGGAGGTAGGGAAGTGACCCCAATTTTCCTTGCTCCTAGCCCATGTAAATCCTTCATTAAAGTCATAAATCCTCCATCCAATGCGTTATTAGGAACATAATGATGGTTTTTTCTCAAGCTAACAAGTTATATGGAACAAAACAGCAACTTAGTAAGATAATTCTTCAAACTCTGATATGGTGTATTTTTTGTGGGTAAAATTTGTTAGTACATCCAAAGTCGATAGAATTTCTTAGATTTGTGTGGCCAAATATTCTTCATGAAATAGTGACATGTCATTTTCTTTTCCCTCTCTTTTTGAGTTTGACAATAGTAAAGCTAAGAGTAAAGAGTTCCTTTTACAAAATTATCCACGGATGAATTTTTAAAATAAATATATTTTTTTTTACCATGCCATATCACTATTATGGAATATGAACAATCTTGCTAACATGAGTATAACTCAATTGATATAAAACTTGTACAATCGGCATTTAGGTAAATTATCCCTTAGAGAATTTTTGTTATTAAAAGAAGATGAAAATTAGTATGTAAAATATGAAAGGGAATGTATGGTATCATTTACGATACATTTGAGTGAACTAAAATAGGAGTTAGTGGGTAAAAATTAATAGCATATTTTGAAGGAAAATTATCTTAAATGACAAAACTATTAGAAAATATTTACAACTAATAGTAAAATACTATTTGGGACAGACAGATAGATCGCGATAGAGTACTATCTGTGTCTAATCATGACACTATTGTGACACAGATAGTAGTTTATCGCACATTGAAATTTTGTTATATTTGTAAATATTTTAGTTTATTTTGCTATATTTGAAAAGACCCCTATTTTAAAATGAAATAAAAGTTGTGCAACAATTTTACTATTCTACATGATTATAAATAATATTATCTATTCTTATAATTTTTACACATTTGATGTTACACGAAAGAGATATTTTTGTGAAGAAGTTAAAATTTCAAAGATATTTTATTTTGGAACAAGATTTAAAATTCAACAAGTAAAAAGAAAACATGTTATGTAATTTATTATTTAGAAAAAAATACTTTTGTGATCTCTAGATTTTGGGTTTGGTTTTTATTTAGTTCATAAGTTTTGAAATATTTACACATTTAGTCTTTAAACTTTGAGTTTGATTTCAGTTTAGTCATTAAATTTAAAAAATATTACAATTTTACCCTTAACGTTTGACTTTTGTTTCAATTTGGTCCCTTATTTTTTACTAAATACTTATTTCTGTCTTTAGAGTTAGAGTATGTTAATAAATTAAAAATCGTGAAAAGAATTATAGTTAATTAAGTTTTACTATTTTTATCTCTTTCAAAATTAAAATTTTACTTTTATTAAAAAACCAAATTATAATATTTTGGAACTTGAAAAGCAAATTAAAATAAAACTTAAAAGATAATGATTAAATAGGTAAATAGGAAATAGAAATAAAAAGGAAAAGGTAAAAGGGGACAAAAAGTATTATTCCCTATTATTTATAGTATTTAATTTAGTAGCATTATTTCCCCCACTCTGTGTCTACTCTACGTGTAGGTTGGCAGAACGTAGTTTCCTTCATTAAAAAAAAGAAAAAAAAAAAAAAAGAAAAAAAATATCCACGTCTAATAGCCCACACAGGGGACACAAAATTTCTGCCGCCAAAACTGCACCTAACTCATATGCATTTTTAGACATTTCTATTTTAGTCTTTTATGCAATTCCTAATAAATCTTAAATTTTATTTTTTACTATTTGTTTACTTTTACAATTCTTTTCATTTTTTTTTAATTATTATTATTTTTTTATTTTTAAATTATCATTACTATTTTCACTATTAATTCTAGAAACATATATACATATTTATTGTTATTTTTTATATATAAAAATATTATCATTTCTTGTCAAAATATTATTATTAATATTTTGAAATTAAATTGATAGGGTACCTATACCTTGATGAATTTGGAGAAGGAAGCAACCAGGAAAGAGGAGTAGTGATCCGGCGTGAACCGTCTACGAACCGCCGGATTTATGTAATAATTCTGAAGATAGTCGCTGGTGCCGCAGCTGAGTATGTGCAATCCATCGGCAACAATGGCGGCCGCTTCCTCACGGCCAGCCACCCTTGCCACTTTCCTTTGATACTCTTTGTAATTAGCCAGTTGCTGACCCAAAGTGATCGCACGCTACAGAGCACAATAAATAAAAAAAAACAAAAAAAGAAGAAATCTCATCGGTCAGTTGAAAATAAATTCGGAAGAAGTTGTAGATATACATTTGAAATGGAAGCTTGCTCATCGTAACCAGAGGCGGCGGAGGCAAAACCGGCTCCGATTAGAAGATTTCGGCCTCTGGGCTGAGATACGCCGGTGGGTAGCTCTTGAAACCGAGGCTTTCGGCTGTCAAAATTTGAAATTAAACCAAAATTAAATTACAAAAATTTACCCCTGAATTATGTCTATTTGATTGTTGCAGAAATTTACTCAATATAATTTTGAAAGTTTAAATTTTATTTATGTATATAAAATCTAAATTCATATATAATATATTACGTAATTTTAAGAAGTCATTTATTTATTTATTTATATATATATATATATATTAAATACAAAATTAAAAGTTAAAAAATCTTTGACAAGATAGACACAAATTGAAGTATAGAAAGAACTTGTAATATAACCTAAACCATAGACAAGTCCATATTTAAAGTTTGTGGGACGATTATGTTTCTGAAATTGGTATATTATGGTTGATCAATTCACAAATTAACTATTAAACAATTCTACCAAAACTCACAAAATGTAGAAAAAGTTAGGTCTAATGTACTTAATCTTCTCTAAAATCTTACAAATATTTTTTAGGTTAAATTATATAAAATACCACCAAACTTTATACTTTTTTGTATCCAAATTAAATATCCTTAAACTTTCAAAAGTTTTAAAAACATTCTTAAACTTTAAAAAAAAAAAAAAATAGTGATACCATTAGTTTTAGAAGGAGACCATTAATGTTTTGTTTCAAAAATACCTTCGAACTTCCAAAATAAAAAAAATACCGTTAATTTAAAAAGAACTTAAAGTTTTTTTTTTTTTTTACAGCCAAACCATTAACACTGTAAAAGCATTTTTACCGAGGGTGGGGTAAAGATGAAGAAGGGCATTGTTTAGAAATGAGCATATTTTGTATCTATTGAAGGAGCATATAACAAGTTATAGTATGCATCGGTGTGATTATAAAGAATGTGTGGTTGGATCCCCATCTCCTATTTGCATGCAGTAAAGAAAACAGTACGACATTGGTGATGGTGAATACATTTAAAAGTGGATATATATATATTATTTTGGATGAATGTTACCAGTAATATCAGACACAAGTTTTCCATTACAGAATCTGCCAGTAGGTTTGTGGTTTATGAAATCTCGACCATAAGGAAGGTAGTTTGCCTTGAACATGCTCAAACGATTGTTGTTGTTTCCGACGTCCACGGCGGAGTCGCCAAACGTTAGGATAGCCGGAAAAATGGTGCCAGCGGCCTCAACTGGATGTTCTTCAGCACCGCCGCCCGCCGGCGCTAAAGATATTATTGTACAAACGATGAAGCACATAAATGCACCCATTCTCACCTTCTTGTATTGTATGTCATATCATGTTTCACCTTTATACGGATCACATTTTGAAATATTAATGAAAGGTCCTAACTTTAAAATATTTTTTAAATTAAGAGCAAAGTTTACGTTTTTATTTTTATTTTTATTTTATTTTATTTTATTTATTATTATTATTTTGCAATTTAGCTAATGATAAAATCTTCCTACCTTTCTATCTAATACATTTTTAACTTCCAATGACTATGTCCTAATAGATTTTAAAATTTTCTATAGTATGTTTAATGAATTTATATACTTGTAATTTTGTTTATGATAGGTTTATAAAATTTCAAGTTTAAAAACTTATTTAAACACAAAATCAATATAGTTTTAGAGTTTATTAATCAACACCAAAGGCTTCATTTGAGATTGTGTTTGCAATCATAAAAAGAGCTTATAGAAAAATCACAATCGCCTACCTTATTTGGTAAAGCAAATTATTTATTAAATATACAAGAATTACAATTTTTTATTTTAACAAACATGCAAAAACTCATAGATACCAGTTTTTAGTAGTCTGCTACTTCTCTAACCCTTTATCAATCTCAAAATTATTATTCCATATATTAATTAATATATTTTATCGCATCTATTTTTTAAATGTCTTATAATCATTATTTTTCTTAAGTTTTATCGAATAATTTAGATAGAATAAAATCAGTTGGAATTCAAATCATATAAAATTTTAAATATATAATACTAATAATTTTAAATTAATTAGCAATATAAAAATAATTGAAATAATAACTCTAGTTTGGTTCATATAACTAAATTACATCAATTTAGTATAAATTTGCCATACATTGTAACTAATTTTTTCTAATTTAAAATTTAAATTAACCAAACATTATTTTACTTCTTTTTACAACTACTTTCTTTTAAAATATAATTACCAGATTTTGAAATCTGAAACAATCCTAAACTAACTTCTAAAAAATAAAGTTTAGTGACTCATTACCTAAAAATATGCTAATGGTGAGATGAAACTTGTAGAAGTATTTGAGAAAATTGTACTCATATAACATTTGGGGTTTTACTTAATAATAATTTTTAAGACTGTATTTTTAACGTTAAAAAATTATCTTTAAATCCTTGAAATAATTTTAAATTAATAGATTCTTGTTCTCTCTGTTTCTTCACAAATAATAATTTTTTGCCCTGATCGGAGGATCTTACATAGTTCTTACATAATGCTATGGTAACTAACCACAAACCATGAGCAAGAACTTTCCTTTTCTTTCGAGTTCAATTCCATTTTTTTTTAAGAATTATTCAACGTTCCTATAAAATATATATTATAAAAAAATAGTAGAGATTTGAATCTTCCACTGAGAAACAATAAAGGAGGATATAATTACAAAACCGGACTACAGATAAAGATAGTAATTTAACCTATTAAATAAAATATAATAGAGAATACTTATTATTATTATTGTTATTAATTTTTTTATTTTTTATTATTATTTTTTACATTTTCCTCGTCTAGTAGTAAGTTAAGATTTTGCTAATTGTTCTCTTTCTTTTTAAATGGCACTTATTCACGTGAAAACATGTTAGAGGATCCCATGACGAAAAAAAAAAAAAAAAGATCGATCTCATATTTTTCTATAAGATATATGAATTATTTATATTATTGTCAATTAATTTGGAGATAACATCTTTAACAATTCATTCTTCTGATCTACTAAATAAAATATTTATTTTTTTAAAAAAAAATTTAAAAGGCTTATTAAAAAAACTTATCAATTAATAATCCCAAATCCATCCCTTAAACGTCCTTCATAAATGTCCAAACAACCAACAATCAACTAACAAACAACCTATGAAAACCTAGCACTAAAAAAAAGAGAAAAAAAAAAAAGCCATTACACCCATTCGATAATCATTTAAACTTCTTTTGGTAACAATTTGATTTTTGGTGTTGGTAAAATTATGCTTATTTTCTCGTAACTTCTTACTCATGGTTTTTATATTTCTTAGTTTTTATATGTTTTTATATTTCTTAGGTAAACATTTGAATTTTTAACAAATTTTTTAAAAACAAATTAAAAACAAATTTTTAAAAACTAGTATTTTAGTTTTCAAAATTATATTGATAAATGCTCCTACAACATTGAGAACAAATCATAAAAACTAATAGATGGAAGTAGTGTTGATAGACTTAATTTTAAAAATAAAAAACCAAAAATCAAATGATTATTAGATGGGGTATTAGTTTTTTAAAATTAAGCCTATAAACTTCATTTCTACCCTCTAAATTTCTTGCTTTGTTATCTAAAAATTTACCAATATTTTAAAAAATCAAGCCAAGTTTTGAAAACTAAAAAAAGTAGCTTTAGTTTTTGGAATTTGACTAAGAAAGATGTAAAAATTGTAATAAATTTTTAAAAACAATAGACTTAATTTTTAAAAACTAAAAACCAAATTATAGTTACCCAATCAGGTTAGAAATAATAAACACACATAAAAAAAAGTATCCAATTTAAGATTTATATCGTTGTATAGTTAAAACTTTGTGTTAAATTTGATTCAATGAACCACCTATATTGGTTATTGCCCCTTAAAATAAAACTTCCATGATACAAATTAAATGATTTATTGTAAATCATTATATAAGTAAAGTACATCAAAATGAGCATAACTAGATTGACATAACTCTAAAATCAGAAGTTTAATTCTCTCCAACTCGTTTATTATAAAAAAAAAAGCCAAAATGTGTCTAAGAATTATAAAGTGGAGAAAGTATATATATATTTTGTTTGCTTAACTTGACAAGTATATTAATTTTTACTTAAATTCTCAATTAGTCTGATCAAACTAGTGTTACGACTTTATCTTAAACTTGAATAAGTATTATAATATATACTATCTAAAAGAACTTCAACTGAAAATTTACACAATGAAAATATTCTCTTATTCATCAAGGAATACAATGTAAAACACATATTCAGTAGGAAATTAATAAGCTTCACCCAAAAAAAAACATAAAAAGTATATTCAAACATTGGTATTGTGCTAGATTTGATTTTTGTAAAAAGAAATTAATGAGATGTTTAGAGAAATTTTAGTTTATTATTATTATTATAATTATTTTGGTTAAAATTAATAGGTGAGAGTAAAAATGATAATATACATGTTCAAGTTACGATGAGAAACCGAAAATTTAGAGTTAAAATGGAGTAAAATTGAA
This sequence comes from Citrullus colocynthis, assembly GCA_031780015.1. Taxonomy (NCBI): domain Eukaryota; kingdom Viridiplantae; phylum Streptophyta; class Magnoliopsida; order Cucurbitales; family Cucurbitaceae; genus Citrullus; species Citrullus colocynthis. The sequence continues at coordinate 3,295,584 of QLSR01000165.1, read as the reverse complement.
TTAATTGTCCCAAAAGTTTGTTATGTAATGAAAAGAAGTGAATTTATAAATAGAATCTCAAATTTTCATTCAATGAAACCAACCACTTGTGAGGTGGATAGAGGATTATGTTGTAAGAGGAAATATATGGGCAATAAATGGGAGACACATTTCCTTTAGATAATACATAACATTCAAAGCAAACAGCTTTACTCAACCACCAATGTTTTAAAAATTAAATCATAGGGGTCCAATTTCATAATATTTTTTATTCTTTAAAATTAAGACCCCCTATTATGTTTTATTTATTTATTTATTTATTATTATTATTATTTTTTTTATAAAAATTATATCCTCAAAGTTAACTTTTATAAAAATTGATTAAATAATAGTAATAATAATAATAATAACTTTTTATGTAAGAAAATACATTATATAATTATATTTTCAAAATTTTTACTAAAAAAGCTAGTAGATAATGATAAAAAGGCTTTTGAAGAAATCAACAACGAACTAGAAGTATAGAGACTAGATTTAAGATTTATTTAAAGCACTTGGATTGAAATTAGACATTGAACTAAGATTGAACAAATTCCAAATGTTGAGAGAGCTCATTAGAGTTTTTTTTCCCTTAATTATTATATGACATCGTTGGTGGATTGTACACATTCATGCTACTTGAGCTATGCTCATATTGGTAGTTAAAGTATTTATTTTCTATTTCTTTTCACATCACTCTATACATGAAGTACTGCTTTTTGATCGTATTTGATAATTTTATCCTTTTGATGATCAATTGCTTGTGACCCTCTCTCTCCTTTTTGTCTCTAACTATACTTAGCATTGGAGCCATTACGGTCAAGTAAAAGGATCTATGAAGCACAAAAATAGATACAAATACGAGATATGGATGCGATAAAATATGGCGATACGTCAATTTCTAAAAAGCTAGGATAAGAATATGTTGAGGATACAAATAAAAGAATAAAAGTCCAAGATATATAATTAAACATAAAGATACTAAATGCAATCCACTAAAAAACATAAAATTTCAAGTTAAGAACAACAACAAAATACAATACACAAACACTGAAATACAATACAAAAAGTAGCATTAGAGATATTGAAACACAATAGTCAATTAGAGAAGAAGAAGATTAGAGGAGAAGTACAAAGATGAACAAAGAACTTCTTTGAATTGTTGAAGGTAATCAAGTGGATTATTTTTTATGTGACTTTTGCAGAACTCAAGCGTGAAGACGAAGATTACATGATTTTAGGGTTTGGTATTCTTTATCCTTTTCTTTTAATGTTGGGTTGGGAGAGTGAACTTTTTAAATAGGTTGCTTAGTTTTGGGGACATGCGTATTTGATATTTTTTTTTTCTAAAAAAAAAGATACTGATACACCAAATTGTGTATCAAATACGTATCTAAGAAGTATTTGGAAGTATCGGTATCTGATACGTATCTGATATTGAATCTTTGATTCACATGAAGTATCTTTGATTTATAGAAAAAGGACCTTTTAATTTATTTAGCTAAGATGTTTAAGGTATTTTTGATTTGGAAAAAAAAAGAAAGAAAATAAATGAATCATAAATAACTAGACTTGATTTTTCCATTTAAACAAAAGATAAAAATTAAGATTGTTATAGATGGAGGTAGAAGCATAGATAGATTCTCAAACAAAATAAATAAATTTAATATTAAGTAGGATGTCTTTATTTGAAGGAGTATTGTGTTCCATTAACCTTAGAAAAGTGAATATACATACCTGCATAGACATAGACGTATATAAATTATGATTTTCATTTAATCAACAAATTCAATAATAAATCAATAAAATCTATAAGTTCATATTTTGGGATGGAATTAAAAAATAGTCAAATTACAAACTACCCTACCTTACCATATTTTCTCCCCCACCACCTCACATTCATCGCATTAATGAATAAATATATCAACTTTCGCACTCTAATTGATGGGCGAAATACAAGGGTATTGTCAGATAATTATTTGATTTTTTGTTTTCTTTTCTTTTTTGCTTTTCGTTTAAGAAAATTAAGCCTATAAAAACTATTTCCACTCACGAGTCTCCTTGTTTGCTATTTACTTTCTAATCATATATTTAATTTCAAGCTAAGTTTTTTTTTTTTTTTTTTTGAATTCAAATGGTAAAGAATAATTTCCAGAATGGGGAAGCAGAAGCTAAGAATGTTAAAAAAAAAAAAAAAAAAAAAAA
>QLSR01000165.1:3259394-3293177 GCA_031780015.1 Citrullus colocynthis | reverse complement strand
TTTAAAAAAAAAAAAAAAAAAAAAAAAGAAAGAAAGAAAGAATGATTGGTTTTCGTAAGTGTCTAGGAGTAGGAAGGGAGTCAGAGGCAAAGGAATTGTGTGAAAAGTTTTCAGCATTGTTATGGGACATTTGTGGGGTTGTATCTTGAACCATCTTCAAACATTCTACGAGTTGTAACACCACATCACTCATGTCAGGCCTTCCTGCTGAAGTTGGCAAAGTGCAACACAGAGCAAGCTCCACAAATTTACTTGCACAACAGCTTTCTATACATCTTTCTAGCCTTGGATCAACAATGTTTTGAATGTTACCTTCTGCAATGTGAGGCTTAGCCCAATCAACTATGTGGATGCTGTTTTCAGAGCCCTTCATTATGGCTGGATGCCCAGTGATCAGCTCAAACAACCCAATCCCAAAGCTGTAAACATCACTTTTCTTTATGAAATTTCTTGACAAAAGAACCCTGCAACAGATTTATGTGTCTTAGTTCTTTGTTTCTGTACCCAACATGCTTCTTTTTGCTATATTGGGACACTGCAACACACAAATTAACACTTCAAATAATGAATTCTGGTTGAACAAAGCAGACTAAATTGCAACTTTGGTCTCTATAGTTTGGAGAAAGTTAGAAATTTAGTCCTTGTGATTTGATAAAACCTCATAAATAGTCCCCACGGTAGGGACTAAATTCCTATGGTAGGAACTATTTAGGAAGGTTTATCAAATTAGGGACTACATTCTAACTTTCTCCAGACCATAGAAACTAAATTTGTAATTTAACCAATTATAGACTTGGACAATTGTGTGTATATTCAATATATAAACTTTAAAGGGTTTTCGTTAGAAGGAAGTTGATAATTGGAAGAAATAGATTGTCATTCTCAATAGTGCGGATTCAGTATGTTACTTCCAAAAAGAGGATATATTGTACATTTCAATCTATTTTTGACCAAGTTAACACACTTTCTTTCGCCATATTATGGCAAATCAAATCCAACTTACTAGGAAGTTCATCAAAAAGTTTTTGTAAGTTTGGAGACTAAATATATATAACAATAAAAAGTCAAGGGAGTAATATATATATATATACAAATTTATAAATATTGCCACATCATTAGAAAAAATTAAACTCACACCGCCACTTCATTTTTCTGTTAGTCAACCAATAGTAAACTTAACTTGAGGACCATTTAAAATCTATTATCAAACCCGAGAAACTAAAAGTGCCCATTTTAAAACTTGAAGGACCAAATAAACACTAACCTCAAACCTCCAGCGACCAAAAGTGTAGTTCGCTCTAATATAAAAGTTTGGAACCGTCACCTATGCCATTAGATTATTCATTTTTATTAAGGAACACAAAGCAAATGAATCATTGTTACTTACGTCGGGTCCATATATCCGAATGTGCCAGCAGGACATGTGGAGAAATGAGTATCACTTTCATTTACAAATACCCTGGATAGTCCAAAATCTGATATTTTAGCTTGCATTTGTTCATTCAAAAGGATATTGGAAGACTTCATATCTCTATGAATTATAGGTGGCACGCAACCATTGTGTAAATATTCCAACCCTGCAATTTGTTTAACTAAATGTCACAAACCAGAAAGGAAAGTAAATAAAAGTAAGAGCGTTTTGTCTGTTATTTGTATTTTGCACACACCTTGTGCTGCATCAACTGCAATTTGGAGCCTTTGCATCCAATTCAACACCTTTGGGCTTGAATCTATATCAATGCATATGGGAAAAATCATGTTATATAGTCAACAAACAATCAGGATGCAATCATTTTACAGAAACCTGTTTCTTATAAGGCAATATCGCACTTACCAGACAGAAAATCGCGTAAATTTCCGTTACCCATGAATTCGTATACAAGTGCCTTATTCTCAGCCTCATCACAGTAACCAATAAGAGAAACCAGATTTATATGATGAACAAGTGTTAATATTTGAGCCTGCATTTGCAAATATAGTTTATCAGATACTAGTTAAACTAGTACAAGCAAATTTGAACCCAAGAAAAACTAAACCTCAGCTCTAAATGCATTGTAGCCTTGCTGTGACATTGAAGACATCAACTTCACAGCAACTTGGGTTTTATCGCTAAGTACACCCAAGTATACTTTTCTAAAACCTCCTTCCCCTATAGTTGTCTTCAAGTTATCTGTGATGGCCAATATCTCGGAGTAATGAACCGGTTGGTTCTTCGACTTAAGTAACCTTTCTTGAATTCATCTTGCGAGATTCTCTGCACTTTTTGAAGTCATTCCATTTTATTTATTTACCTCAGTTACGTTCACTGTCTTTACTTCAAATATGCTGGGAAACAAAACAGAAGAAATGAGAGAATTACCTCTTCGTTTTCTCCTTTTGTAGATTACCAGAGTAAGCATAAGGATTGGTAGGAGCACAACTAAGATACTGGAGACGATTATAGCAACCAAGTACTTCTTCCTCTTGTTAACACATTCAAGTGATGCACAAAGATCTGGGTTTTCACCCACACTTGCACAAGCAGAAGAAACGTTCAGGTTTAAGCAAACGAATTTTCATTTGTTTCTGTTAGTGTTAGTTATTTAATATGAAAAAAAAAAAAAAAAATGTATTTAAAAGGTGAAAATATGGCAGAAAAAAAAAAAAAAAGAAGATAGAAGGTGAAAATATGGCAGAAAAAAAAAAAAAAAGAAGATAGAAGGTGAAAATATGGCAGAAAAAAAAAAAAAAAGAAGATAGAAGGTGAAAATATGGCAGAAAAAAAAAAAAAAAGAAGATAGAAGGTGAAAATATGGCAGAAAAAAAAAAAAAAAGAAGATAGAAGGTGAAAATATGGCAGAAAAAAAAAAAAAAAAATGTAGTTAGAAGGTGACAATATGGCAGTAAAGAAAATAGAGGACATGACTTGAGATATAACTTAATTAATTTGATAGCTTACCCTAATGTAAGTAATCCAGCTTCAGCCTTTTGCAAGAGAGCCTTACGAATTAAGCCTGTGAACCTGTTTCTGGTTAAATAACTGCAAACACAATAAAAAAGAATTCCGGCAGCTCTCCAGTCAACTCATTATCAGACAAATCCCTAATATAGAACAGGATATTGAGTTAGCACAAAATCATTTATAGATATGATATAGGACTTAAAAATTGCAATCTAAAGCGATAACAAATAGTACTGAAATAAGAAGGGAAATTTTCGATATTAAAGCACTCCGGGAGGCTTGAACTTCCCTAAAAACTGTTCTCCAAATACCTCTACCCTACTCTATGTATAACCCTCTTTATCTAATGGTAATTATGCCTTCTTAATGTCCTAATAATATTGATAATATTTTTGTATTGAGATTTCTACCAGAGAAACACTTACAAAATTTGCAACAGTGTTAGGTTTGATATGCAAGGAGATATTTCACCTTTCAGTCCACTTGTAGATAGGTTCCTGTTCATAAAATTAAACATTCACTCACCATTTATGTGATTCACCCTTCAAATACCAAACAATTATAACAGACACAGCTTGCACTTACAAGGATATAATTCTTGGAACAGTTCCATTGCTACAATTTAATCCACTCCAGGGAAATCCCATTGGCACACATGGATCTCCTTGCCAATCCTTATTTATTCCATAAGTTGACTTGATATTGGTAAGTGCATCCACTAGTTATCCAAATAAGTAATCAAATTAGGATTCATTAAGTTTCAATAAAGTAAATTCACAAAGTGCATCTAAAGAAAGATACCATCTCCTTGGTCTGCTTCTAACTTTGATATGTTTTTCCCTATATATAACTCGAAAGCATTGATGATAGGAGGAAGTGTTGCACGCTCGGTTGAAATGAAGGAAATTACATGTCTATTTGCTCCCTCCAATGGTTCTTTAGGGAAAATAGACATCGTGGACAAATAATTTGGAATTATAGGTCCGAGAACAAAATCGCTACTTTGATTGACTTCAGGATTTAAAACTTCAGCAAGGTGCATAGCTATATAATATTGAGATGAATCTATCGCATCCCACCAAATTTCCAAAGAGCTGCTTGTGTTTTTTGGAGTGGAAGCAGTTTGCATGACAATTGATGGCACTTCGAGACCATTATTCCCTTTAGGTTCTACACTAAGGTTGGTGCTTACTTGTGTCCACTCGTTGGAGTTAAATGGTGACCAGATACGATCATAAACACCAAAAGGGAATCTTAAGAAAGAGTAACAGGATAAACAAATTAATATGTTAGCATCTCTCACTAGTTAAAACATATCTTCTCTTCATTAGCAGTAAAATTGTTTGCAGAACCAATGCTTAAAAATACCTGTACTTTCGATCTTCTGTTGAACCGACATCCATTCGAGTATAAAGTGACAAGGATGATGAGATAGTTAGATAAGTGATGTTGAGTGAAGGTATAAATTCTAAGGCTGAAATAAATGGCGCTCCATTTCCTGTATTGATCAGACAGATGCGAACTTCGTTTGAGGAGGTGACATGTATGAGATCTATATAAGCATCCATGGCATTATCAGTGAAATTTAAGGTCTGCCACAAGCTATTCTCAGTATAGAGATCAAACATTGGAAGCGAATCCAAGCCATCATAATTTCCGTACAAGAAACTTGCTCGGATCAAGTACAGTGCTTACACTATAACAGTTTCTGATTCCTTGAGGGAAGCTTCTCAGCTTCCTCAATTGCCTGGGATAGGTATCTCCATCTCCATACGCAGAAGCTACATCTCGACTTACCCTAGTGTTTATGAAGGAGGCATCAGAAACATAGTTAAGTTTAGTTGTCGATTCGGTGTAACTCCTACCCCTCTGGTAATCCACAGTCTAATACTAATGAAGCCTGAGAAACAAACAAACAATGGCCAACTTAAACTCCAAGTTTCCATGCGCAGATGATTGAAAGAAGTTGAATATACTAATCACCAATGGAAGTAAAGTAGTTACCTGACTGATCCTGAGCTTGAACATGTAGGAGAGCCAGTGCCAAGGCAGTAAGCAAGATACCAAAGAGATGATATTCCCATTAATCATCCTCTTCCCCTTGGGTCTATCTCTAGCTGCATTGATTGATGAGAATTGAGAAAGCAGCCATATCTGCTCCTTGAGCCATATATGACAAGCCTGTGAATGATAATAGAAAGTCAACACAAGAGGCATTCCCTTTGCAACATTTGAGGTCATTGGTTTTTAAGTTAGCTTGTGCACACCTCGACTAATCTTGGATCAGAGACATTTTGTTTGATCTTTTCAAAAAAAGAAAAAGAACTCGTATGATATTAAATTCTAAATAAGTGGCAACATAAATTCAACACATCCCTCCAACAAGCCAATTGAGTAACTCTAAACTAGAAAACTTACAATTCTTTAAATCATAAATTGAATTAAACTAATGCAAATGTTAAAGATCATATACCCTAAGTTTTTCCATGTCCATCCATGTCCATCCATGTTGAAGAAATCTTCGTCTCACCTTAGCTTTGCCATGTCCATGTTCTTTGAAATTACACTAATTTGGGCACATGGGGAAACCGTTGACTTTGTATAATAAATTTGTAAAAGATCAATTTATACCCTAAGTTTTGAAATAAATTAATGATTGAATCAATTTTAAATCTAAACTTAGATTTATAACTATTTTTTTTTCCCCTTCCTTCCTTTGAGTACAACAATTTGGGAATGGACTATTTTAAAAAGAAATTTTAATTAGGAGTCTAATTTATTATTTTGAATTCAAAATGGAGTGAGAAATTTGAACTTTAATCTTTACCTTTAGACTAGAGGAACACTTTATCTCAATTGAGCTATGATCACTTTGACCCGAATTTCTTATGAAAGTTTGAGGTTTTGATGAGGATATTTGTTTAGGGTATATAGTATATACATTGATTTTAACTAAAATTTTTATTATAAGAGTAGAGCCGTCCATAGTGATTTTTATACCAATTAATCTGTGAAAAAGGAAGTTTGGACTTGAACTTTAAGAGTTTAAAATAGTTCCTAAATTGAATTGATACATAATTTACTAAACAAAAACGTGACGTGTCAAATTTGAATGAAAGTGGTGAGTAATAGTACTAGAAAGTATCTAGTAGTATGGCTACATTCATTCGTTGCTTGTTATAAATGAAGCATTTAAAGCAATATTTGAAATCCATAAATTACAATAATATATCTTCAAATAACGTGTGGAACCAAAACTTTCCCTTTGTTGATGCTGATGGGGGTATAAAATTTTAGTTACATGCCTTGTTGTTTTTCTTTTCATTTCCATTGTCAAAAAGAAAGATGAATAGAAACTTGAAAGAAAAGAATGATTGAGTTCCTATCTAGGACTTAAAATTGAATCAGATCCAATTGAAGTGTAAGAAAAGTTGTGATTATTAGGTGGGTTCTGTGAGTTTGTATTGTGAGCCATATCTTGACGTTCAATGAGTTGTTTCACAACATCACTCATTTCAGGCCTTTGTGGTGAAGTTGAGAGTGTGCAACACAAAGCTAGCTCCACAAATTTTCTTGCTGAACAACTTTCAAAGCACCCTTCTAACCTTTGATCCACAATGCTTTCACTGTTACCTTCTAAAATCAAACCCTTTGCCCAATCCACTATGTGTATCTCATCTTCTGAACTCTTCATTATGGCTGCCTTTCCACTTATCAGCTCAAATAACACAATCCCAAAACTGTATACATCACTTTTCTTGCTGAAATTTCCACTTAAATGAATCCTGCAACAGCTTTCCATGTCTCAGTTTCTTTTCCCCCCATAAAATGCTTCCTTTTTATGCTTGTGTCTCGATTTAGTCTGTACTTTTGACTTTTTAAAAGTGACCATTTTTCATCCCTTCGCTTTTATTTTTGAGGGGACTAAAATGGCCACTTTTAATAAGCACATGGACTAGATTAGATAGAATAAACATTTTGAAAGTGAATCAAAATGAACATTTTAAAAGTACACGAGACTAAAATGAACCAAAAAACATGACCAAAGTAGTATTTAAGCACTTTAAAGTTAGGGAGGGAATATAAGTCATTTAAGACTATGGAAGATGGAAAAAATGAATTGATAATTGATACTTACGTAGGGTCAACATATCCAAAGGTGCCAGCAGGGCGTGTGGCCAAATGAGTATCATTTTCATTTGCAAATATCCTGGAGAGTCCAAAATCTGATATTTTAGCCTGCATTTTTTCATTCAATAAGATATTTGAAGTCTTCAAATCTCTATGAATTATTGGCGGCTTGCAACAATTGTGCAAATATTCCAGCCCTGCAGTTTGTTTATTAGATGTCACAAACTAGAAGGGTAAGTAGAGAAATAAAAATTATGAACTCATAAGTTTTGTGTTATTTGTAGTATACACCTTGTGCTGCATCAAGTGCAATTTGGAGTCTTTGCATCCAACTCAAGACTATTGTGCTTGAATCTGCAAAAAGTTGTAAACAAAACCATCTTATGTAGTCAAAAACACTAAAACCTGAAATCAATATTTGATTTCAACACTAAGGATAGGGTTTGATATGGATTGTTTTGAGATCAAAGTTCTTGACAAGTAAATACTTTCGAAACTACAGTGAATTGAAACCATGAACTTCTCAAGTATGTGAACCCTTAATTCATAAATGCTCTAGAATCGATATTTGTTTTGAACCCTAAGATTTGGTTAGGATATGGATTGTCTTACATCAAAGCTCTTGACGAAGATAGAACTTTCGAAAATTCTATGTATTGGATTACAAACTCTTTAGGTATGTGAGCCTCTAATTCACAAACACTACAATCTACCATCAATTTTTGATTTCAACTCTAAGGATTGAGTTAGATGTGGATTGTCTTGAGATCGTAACTCATGACAAAGAAAAACTTTCTCGATACAACTCAAGACATGAATTACAAAAAAGTTGTAAAAGCTCTAACCTAAAGAAATCTCGTCCATTAAGATAGTATTATAATTACCAGATAGATGTTTGCGTAGATTTCCATTAGCCATAAATTCATAAATGAGAGCCTTATTTTCAGCCTCATCACAGTAACCAACAAGAGAAACCAGATTTCTATGATGAACAATGGTCAATATTTGAGCCTGCATTTGAGAACACAATATATTAGGTTCCAGTTACTTAGGTCCCAATTTAATAACTATTTGACTTTTGAAAATTAAGCTTATAAACACTACTTCCACCTTTAGGCTATAAGTTTCTTTGTTTTGTCATCTAGTTTTGAAAGCTACAAAAAGTAGTTCTTGTTTTTAGAATTTAACTAGGAATTCAAGTGTATTTGGCAAAAACCATAATTGAAAAATAGGGAGTAAACAAACGGAAATTTCAAAAACAGAAAACTAAAAACGAAATCGTTACCAAAAGACATAGAAAGAACTGAAACCTATGTTTTGAATCCTTTGGCACCTTGCCGTGACGATGCAGGCAGCAACTTGACAGCAACTTGAATTTTATCACTTAGTACACCCAAATATACTTTTCCAAATCGTCCTTGTCCTATGGTTGTTTTCAAGTTATCTGTTATAACCAATATCTCAGAGTAGTGAACCTGTTGGTTCTTTGATTTAAGCAATCTTTCTTGGATTGATCTTTTGAGATGTTCTGCAACAAGGAAAGTCAACACATTTTGGTTCACTCTACATTGTTGTTACTTGAAATTTGCTGGAATTAACAAAGAACAGAAACAGAAGCAAGTGAAATGAGAGATTTACCTCTTTGTTTTCTTCTTTTGTAGATTACTAGAGTAACCATTAGGATAGGTAGGAGCACAGCTATAAGAGTGGAGAGAATTATAAGAACCAAGTACTTGTTCTTCTTGTTATCACATCTAAGTGATGTACAAAGATCTGGATTTTCACCAATACTTGCACAAGCAGAAGACAATATCAGTTTTAACCAAATGAATACCCATTTGTCTTTTCTGTTAGTGTTGGTCATTTAATATGAGAACACTATATTTAGGCCAGTCTGAAATGATTTTCTTACTACTTTAAAAATACATTTTTTTTTTTTTTTTTTTTGCACTTGAATACATATTTTCGAGCACTTAAAAAGTCGTTCCAAACAGGCCATTAAACAGACAACATGGTAGTAAAGAAAACAAAGATTGAAATATGAGAAGTAACTTAGAACATGTTTGAATTGACTTTCTAAGTACTTACAAAAGTATCTTTAAGTGAAAAAAAAAAAGATTTTAAGTACTTAGAAAGTCAATCCAAACACTAGAAAGTCAATTCAAATAGACCCTTCAAGAGTGTTTGGATTGACTTTCCAAATGTTTAAAAACATTTTTCTTTTTTACACATAAAAATACATTGTAACTTTAAGTGAAAAAAAAAAAGATTTTAAGTACTTAGAAAGTCAATCCAAACACTAGAAAGTCAATTCAAATAGACCCTTCAAGAGTGTTTGGATTGACTTTCCAAATGTTTAAAAACATTTTTTTTTTTTACACATAAAAATACTTCTTTAAGCACCTAAAAAGTCATTCTATGCCGTCCCTTAGAATGAAGTGTGGGGAAATAACCTTAAAGTGAGTGATTTAGCTTCAGCCCTTCGCAAGAGAACTTCAGGAACTGAGCCTGTGAGCTTGTTTCTGGTTAAAATGCTGTAGAAACAGTAAAGAGATCGATGGCCTTCAAATTTCACCTTCAGTTTCATGTTCTAGATGTTAGGATTAAAATTATGAAACTTACAGAACTCTTAAATTTGGCAAATTTGTTAAGAACTCTGGAAGCTTCCCAGTCAACTCATTGTGGGACAAGTCCCTAATAGAGAACAAGTTATTAAAGTTTTGCAGAAATCATCTATATGGATATGATAGTACCAAACATTTAAACGGAAATGGATAGAAAATAACATTGGAATATGAAAGAAAAAGTGTAAAACTCAAAGCAGTTCCAGAAGCTTGGATTATTCTAGAAGCTACCCAAAGCCAAAGCACTTTAACAAATTGTTTTAACTAATGACATTAATGCTCTCCTAATATCCTAATAATATCTCTAATGTAAATCCCTACTAAGAATCCTAACAGAGAGACACTCACAGAGTTTGCAACATTGTTAGATTTGATATGTAAGAAGATATTTCACCTGTCAATCCACTTGCTGACAGATTCCTGTACACAAGGTTTGCATTTTCTCATGAATCAATGTGATCCATCCTTTAAAGTTTGAGCTTCATAAAAGACTTGCACTTACAAGTAAATGATTCTTGGAGCAGTTGCATTGCTACAATTTAATCCACTCCAAGGGTATTCCATTGGCACACATGGATCTCCTTGCCAATCCCTCTTTATCCCATAAGTTGACTTGATATTGGTAATTGCATTCACTAATGATCCAAAGAAAAATCACATCAGCAGTCATTAGCTTTCAATAAACTCACAGAGTGCATTTAAAGAAGCATACCATCTCCTTGATTTGCTTTCAGCTCTATTATGTCTTTCACATAATATACCTCGAGTGCATTGATGATGGGAGGAGGCGAAGCATTGTCGGTTGAAATGAAAGAAAATAAGTGTAAATTTGCTGCATCCAATGGATCTCCATTGGAAACAGTTAGTGTGGACAAGTAACTTGGAATTAGAGGCCCATAAAAAAAATTCCCATTGTGGGTGATATTGAACACTCTACTCTGGTTGGGTTGAAGCTCAACAACCTCAGCAAAGTGCATAAACACATAATATTGAGATGTGTTTTTTGTATTCCACATAATCTCCTTTACAGTGGAAGCAGTTTTCATCACAATGGATGGAACTTGGTAATTGTTCTGCTCAACAACACCTGCTGTGGCACTGGCTCTTATTGGTTCTTGCCCGTAGTAGTTAATTGTAGACCAAATGCGATCGTAAACATCGACAGGGAATCTTTAAGCAGAGCAAGCAGACACATAAACAAAGCAATATAAGTCAGCATCTCACTTTTAGTAGAAAATTTTGTTTCTACAAAAAAAGTGCTTGAATACCTGTATTCTTGGCTATCTGATGGACCGAAGTCAAATCGAGACTGAAGCGATAAGGATCTTGAAACTGTTTGATAAGTGATGTTGAGTAAAGGTCTAAATTCTAAAGATGAAATAATTGGCACTCCATTCCCTATATTGATCAAACACATATGGACTTCATTTGAGGAGGTAATATGTATGAGCTCAATGAAAGGTTCCATGTGTATGTCAGTGAAGTTTACTCTCTCCCAGAAGCTATTCCCAATATAGATATCAAATTCTGGCAGCAAATTCAGACCGTCGTAATTCTCGTACAAGAAACTCGCTCGAATCAAATATTTAGTACCATTTACAATGCTTACATTGTAACAGTTTCTAACTCCTTGAGGGAAGCTTCTAAGAGTCCTCAATTGCCTTGGAAATGGACCATTAGGTCCAAATCTAGAACCTATGCTTTCCCTTACTCCACTTTTTACATAGGGTGCATCAGAAACATAGCTAATATTGTTTGATATTTCAGTATATCTTGTACCTTCTGGTGATCCACAGTCTAAGCTAATGAAACCTACAAAACAAAATATCATTCAATCACTCATCAACTCAAAAGCTTACACTTTTGGATTACAATAAATTTAAATATAGCAATACTTTTAACACCTTCACTCTCTCGTGGGGTTGGAAGCTATTCCCAATATTGATGGGAGAGAAAATGACACTGCAGGAATTCCAACATAACACAAGACTTCTTGCTCTTATACAATGTTAAATCACCCATCAAACCATAAGTTTAAGCTGATGGATTATGGTAAATGTACCAATACTTTTAACCCATACACTTTAAGCGTCTCAGTCTCTCTTTGTTTATATGAATTGAAAGAAGTTGGAGAATTTTGTTACCTGATTGATCCAAAGCTTGAACAGGAAGTAGAAGAGTGAATGCCAATGCCAATGCCAAACCACTTAAGAAAAAAGAAGATAAGAAATGGCTTGATGCTCCCATTGTCATCATCCTCTTTATGTTGGGTCTATATCTTTGGCTGCATTGATTGGTGAGAATTGATCAGAAAACAGCCATTTTTGCAAGCCTGTGATGATAATGGAAAGTCAACTTAAATGGAATTCCCTTTATAGAATGAGAGATTGGAGAAGTTAAATTAAGTACTTTGGGCACATGGGATACCTTTGACTTCATTATTCAACAACTATAATTGGATTGTAAGAGGTTTTAGGTCCTTAATGATTTGATTATTGTGGCAGTTACCAATGTTGAGTGTATGACCTCAGGTCTTAGTTTCAACTTAAAATCATCTGGTGCTAACTTTTCAAATGTTTTTTTTTTCAATTAAATTAAATTACAAGTTTAGTCATTGAACTTTGAAGTTTGTGTCTAAACTTTTAAGTGTCTTTCAATTTTGTATCTTGACAACATCAATTTTTTTTTAATTCAAATAATTGATTTATTAGATATAAATTTGAAGGTTATATCTAATGACCCCTAAACTTTTAATTTTTCAACTCTATATTATTAAAAGTTTAAGAATAAAATATGTTTAGTAACTACATTTGTACTCTTAACATTTTTTTGAACCTTTTTCTTTCCCCTTTAGAATACATCTGAGTTTTTTCAAAAAGAAAAAAAGAATACATATATGAGATTATGCTATTTATACGTATGATTCTCATATGAGTTGTAAAATAATGACAATTTGATAGGATTAATTTTTGTAAAATTATCAACTAATTTATGTTGATTTATATATTAGATTTTCAATTGTCAATGTATCATCAATGTTTTGAACACATTTCATCTCTAAAATGTCGGGAATAACATTTCTTCTCCATGTTGGAGATTTACTATCCTCTCTGGTTGAAAACTTGTTTGATAGAAAAACTAGAAAGTTAAAATTTTAAAAACAAATTAAAAAAAAAAAAAAAAGAAGTAGTTTTTTTGGTAATCGGATAGATGGAAAAAAATGGAAGCCAACAACGCTTCATTTAATTTTTTTAAAAAAAGTTCAAATTTAAACAGTACTTTTTGTCGATGTTTTTAAAGCTTAAGCCAAGTAATCAAAAAAAAAAAAAGCTCAACTTTTTTTCTTTATAGAATTGGCATAATATTCAAGTGTTTCTTTAACAGATATACAAATAATAATGGAGAAATTGGAAGAAAATAAAATTATTTCAAATAAAATAAAAGTTAAATCATTATTAAAGGGAGCCAAAAGCTTTCAAATCTAATTATAATGTAAGTTTAAACTCTTAGAAATACCCCCCGTCTACATGACCATGTACTCTACCACTAGAGAAAGATTAATGAAAGGTTAAATTACAAATTTAATCTATGAACTTTGATCTCTTTTACAATTTATAGATTAAATAGCCATGAAATTGAAATTACAAATTACATCTAATAGATTAATTTTTACAAATTTCAATTTTGAAAGTTTAAACCTCAAAGTTCAATTTTACCCCCCCCACAATTAATTACTATCTAGGACTCAACAATGATTCAGAACCAATTGAATTATAAGAGAAGTTCTCAGTTTGGTCTGATGGCATCTGTGGCATCTTGTCCTGAACCATCTTCAAACATTCAATGAGTTGTAAAACCACAACACTCATGTCAGGCCTTTCAGCTGTAGTAGACAATGTACAAGACACAGCCAACTCCACAAATTTTCCAACAGAACAACTTTCTGTGATACCTTCTAACCTTGGATCAACAATGTTTTCGATGTTACCTTCTTCAATGAAAGGCTTAGCCCACTCCACAATGTGTATGTTGTACTCAGAGCCCTTGATTATGGCAGGTTGCCCACTCACCAACTCAAACAACACAATCCCAAAGCTGTAAACGTCACTTTTCTTGGTGAAGTTCCCAGATAAATGAATCCTACATTAGAATTATATGTTCCAAATTCTTTAGACCTTTTTTTTTTTATTTGAAAAAAGGAAACAGAGAAACCGACCATTTCGACATCGAAATTTGCTTGAATAGTAGGAAAAAGCAGGTTAGATTGCAAATGTAGTCATTAAACTTTCATGGTTGTGTCAATTTAAAACTCAAGGACACAATAGTAGTACACTCTACTGAATATATCCTATTTATGTAAGGTTGTAGCAACTGAATAGACATAACTATCTAAATTTAGGTACTAAATGTGTTAAATAATATAGAATGGGTTGTTTTCAAATATAGGAAAATGAACCAAAATATTTACAAATATAGCAAAATTTCATTGTTTAACTACGACAGATTGTGATAGACTACTATCTATGTCTATCTGTGTCATGATAGACACAAATAGAAGTCTATCACGGTCTATCGTAGATAGACTGTGATATTTTATTATTATTTGTAAATATTTTTAGGAGTTTTGTCCTTTAGACTAATTTCCCATATAGAAAGGTATAATAGTATTAGGAAAATATTAGGATTACTAGTATTGTTATTAGTAAGGGCATATTAATAAATAGCTAGGAAGTTTGTTAGGTTTTAGTTACAAATAGAAGTAGTGGAGTTGGGAGAAAGATGTGAAGAATTTAGTAGTAATTTCTAGTTGGAGAATTTTGGAGAGAGTAGCCCTCTTCATTGATATTGCAATATACATTTCTATCTTTTAGTGTTCTTTATTGTTCTTAAGTGTTCTTGTTAGATGGTAGTCACAAGGTGGTACCTAACAATAGGTACGCTAATTATCATATTTCTCATTTTAGTGAAGGAACATGAAGCAATGCAATGATTGTTGATACTTACGTAGGGTCAACATAGCCGAAAGTGCCAGCAGGACACGTGGACAAATGAGTATCACTTTCATTTGCAAATACCCTGGACAGTCCAAAATCTGATATTTTTGCTTGCATTCTTTCATTCAACAAGATATTTGGAGTTTTCATGTCTCTGTGAATTATAGGCGGCTTGCAACCATTGTGTAAATATTCTAACCCTGCAGTTCTTTTACAAGATGTCACAAACTAGAAGGGCAAAAAAGTATGGACTAATAAGCTCCTGTGTTAATTGAATATATACCTTGTGCTGCATCAACTGCAATTTGGAGCCTTTCCATCCAACTCAAGGCCTTTTTGTTTGGATCTATCTCAGGAAAGGGGGAAAATCATCTTATATAGTAAACCAACCATCAGGATAAAAACATACATTTTAGAGCAATATCCTTTGTAAGACAATTACCGGATAGATGCTTGCGTAGATTTCCGTTAGGCATGAATTCGTAAATGAGTGCCTTATTATCGGCCTCATCACAGTAACCAATGAGAGAAACTAGATTTTTATGATGAACAATAGTTAGGATTTGAGCCTGCATTTGCATAATATATTAAATACTAGTTCACTTAGTAAAACGTTACAAGCAAAATTTGAAAGTATTGAAAAACTGAACCTCTGCTTTGAATTCATTAGAGCCTTGTCGTGAAGATACAGATAGAAGCTTGATAGCAACTTGGGTTTTATCGCTCAGTGCACCGTAGTACACAGTTCCAAATCCTCCTTCCCCAATAGCTGTCTTCAAGTTATCTGATATAACAAGTATCTCCGAGTACCTAACTTGACGGTTGTTCGATTTAAGTAACCTTTCTTCGATTTCTCTTTTTAGATTCTCTGCACCAAGGAAAATAATCCGGTTAGTAATCTAAAGATATGTGTTAAAAGCATATATAAATCATAGAAGCTGAAGCTGAAGAAATGAGAGAATTACCTCTTTGTTGTCTCCTTTTGTATATTACCAAAGCAACCACTAAGATAGGTAGGAGAACAGCAATTATACAGGCGATGATTATAAGGGCCAAGTACTTCTTCCACTTGTTATAGCATTTAAGTGATGTACAAAGATCTGGATTTTCACCCACACTAGTACAAGCAGAAGAAAATGTCAGGCTTAAGGAAATTAATTTTCATGTCTTTTCTATTAATCATTTAATATCAAAACATTAAGGTTGTTTGATAACCATTTAGGGGTTTTGTGCTTGGGGCGCTATTTTGATTATTATAATCGGTGGTTATTATAGTCGGTTGGTTATAATAGTTGTAGGTTATATTAGTCTGTACTTGGGGTGTAGATTATTTTAGTCTAGATAGAAAATAGTAGACACTTTAACAAAGAGGAAAAGAGAGGATAAGTATGAATAGCAAACGCCGTAACAAAGAGGGATATAAAATAGTAATACCATAGTTAATTGTAGGTCATAATAATTGAAAACACCAATTATTATAATTAGAGCCTCAAACATAGAGTGAACTATTATAGCCCACTCCACAACTTCAAGTCGGTGGCCCAAATACCCACTTAGCTTTTTTTCCTGTTGTAGCCTATAAGTTTCTTTGTTTTGTTAACTTAACTACTTTTTACAAATGTTTTCAAATTTCAAGTCAAGTTTTGGGGAAAAAGGAGCTTTTTTTTTTTTTTCTTGACTATCTTAAGAAATAAGAAAATCATAGAAAATAAATTTGGGCAAAACCACGAAAATAGCATAAATTTCAAAAATAGAAAATTAAAAATGAAATTATTATCAAACAAGGTCTAAATTAGAAGGTGACAGCATGACAGTAAAGAAAAAAGAGAAAGTGAGAAATAACTTAGAAGAAAGTGGGGAAATAAACTAAATTTGATAGCTAACCTTAGTGTCAGTAATCCAGCTTCAGCCCTTCGCAATAGAGCGTTGGGAACTGAGCCTGTGAACTTGTTCCTGGTTAAATTACTGCAAACATAGACAATCTTGAATTTCCTCCTAGAATTTCATTTTCCGAATGTCTGGATTAAAGCTAAGAAACTTACAGGGTTCTCAAATTTGGCAAATTTACTAAAAATTCTGGCACCTCTCCTGTCAACTCATTATTGGACAAATCCCTGATAGAGAACAGAATATGAAGCTGGCATAAAATCGGTATGCATTAACTTTTCTTGTTGTTTAAAGCCCATCTTAGTCCTAATTCCATTTGATATACTATTACACGAAAGAATAAGTCTAGATGGATGCTTACAATGATATTATTTCTTGGAGATTTGCGATCGAAGCAGGAATTTCTCCTGTCAAGTTGCTTGAGCTCAGGTTTCTGCTTGCAAGACAAAAGAGAGAAACGAGACATTTATTATAACAGATGCAATCCCATGTGCAACAGAACATTGGGCAACTTGAACATTCTCCTAAACTACTAAAAAGAAAAATGATATGTGCCCCAAGAGTCCAGGACTGATAAATGGGCTCTAGGTATGAGAATTTTTCATCTGCAACGGAACAAGAAGTGATATACAGTTCAAATTCATGCTTTGTAGCAGATTTTGATGGTCGAAGAGTGCACTCACATTGAGAGGATTCTTGATGCGCTATTGTTGCTGCAGGTTAAACCAAACCATAATAATTCACTTGGAAAACATGGATCGCCTTCCCAGTTTCTGATCAATCTGAATGCTCGCTTGATACCCATCATAGCATCGGCTATTGTTTCCAGTAGCGAACAGGAGATCAAATGACAATAAGTTGAGAGCAAGAAGATAAACAAGATGATGCCATATTCATAATTTTCAGACGACTCTTCCTAAGTTTAGTAATGTGAAATTATCACAGGTCAAGAAAGGTGATTCAAATCTACCACCTAATCTGGCAGTAACCTTTATTAGAAACAACCAGTCAATGTGGCTCCAGCATCCTAAATAACAGCAAATGCTCCACACAAAAATAAAATTAGGAATTTAGGAAACACAGACAAGAACAGAAGATATGTACCATCTTGAGAAACAGTTGATGCATTTTGCATATCTTTAGCAGCATATATCTCAAAGCCATTCAGCAGTGGAGGGAGGTCTGATCCCACGGCAGCAGAAATTGAAAACTGCAGCTGGCCTGCGCTATCTGGCGTGCCATTTAGTCTGAGAGATAAGGGCTTCAAGTAATCAAGTGTAGCATTTGTTGTTGCAATTGCTTGGCCAGTCAAATCAACCTTCAATTTCCTCTGTTTCCCTACAAGCTTCTCAATCTCAGCAAAGTGGAAGTAAACATAAAACTGTGAATTGGAAGATTGGGTTTCCCACAAATAGCTCAAGGAGCAAGTGGCATTTTGTTCCTTTGCAGCAGTTCTCAACAATATATCCGGTATTTTGTATGCATCATTATTTCCCTGGCTTATGCTAGCGTTTGTGGCACTGGAATTCAGTGTATCAACGTTCAAGGGGTTCCAAATTCGATCATAAACATCAGCCGGGTATCTAGTTCACAAAAATTACAAGAAGTCAAGAACTTCAAAATCATTACACTTGTCCTGTAACATCAATTGACTAGCACTTAGTTTATTACATAGAACAAGGCAAGTGCAACTTACCTTAAATTTGATCTGCCGCCAATGTCACAACGTTGCATCGTTACGAGTGCCTTGGCGGGGGTTTGATAAATGGTATTATCTAGATGTCGCAACTCCAATGTTGAAATGTAAGGCACCCCTTTGTTAGCGTTGAAAAGACATACACTAATGTAATCTGTGGAAGGGGTATAGAGGGTCTCTACATATCCATTGTCCCAGTCCACTGTCCACCACAGATTGGCCCCAAGGTATAAATCAAAAATAGGGGTAGTGTTCTCTCTATCATAATTCCCATATAGAAACGAAGCTCGAATCAAGTAAGTGTTGTCCTTTCCATTTTCAGGTTTTAGGACATAACAATTCCTTCTCCCTTCAGGGAAACTTCTCACATTCTTTAGCTGCGGCCGAAGATTTCTAGAGATGTTAGGGGAAACTGGCTGGCTGATTCCTGTATCTACAAAGTCTCTATCTGATTTATATAAGATGCCATTATCCATATAATCTTCATCTGCTCCACAGTCAATGCTAATGAAACCTGGTACAAGTGTTTGAGAGAAGGAAACCAATAAGATATACATTTTCCAATTCACAAGCAAAGGTCCAAAAGGCAAAAACAGATCCAAAGTTAATTAAGTTATTAGTTAGGTCTAAAGTAGAAATGTCCTTTTAAATAATGTTTAAGATGGAAAATTTCATATTAACAATTCAATCGCGCAGTTTGTGCAAAACCCAAAAACTACAAACAACTCTGCCTTGATTCATGACACCTTTGTGCCCATTGTTCCATGTAACTTTTTCTCCTCTCCAAACAAGAGGAATGCAAGTACATGGCATGAACCGTTCAGATCTTAACAGCATGAACAAGAAGAAGAGATTTCTATATGGATGACCCAAATTTCAGGGCTGAAATGCCATTTGACCCAAATTTGAAAAAATATGGAAGTATAACTTTTTGCTCGCGTCACTTCCTCACGCTCAAACTCCTCCTCCATTCCTCACGTTCACAAGGTTATTCTCTCACACACTAGGGCTCTTTCTCGATCTCTCCATCATGCTTGCCACTCTAAGAAAAAAGCATCGGTAAGTGGCTTGTGGTGTCAACAAAAGGATATTTTTCATTGTTGTTAAAATCTGGGTCAAACAACATTTCAAGTGTGAAATTCGGTCATCTGTGCAAAAAAATCTTCGGGAACAAACCAGAATCCTTTTAGACTCGAAGAGGAAACAATGAAAGTAAAATTAAGAATCCGTGAAGAGTAGTTGGTATGTTAGTCAACCAAATCACCTGAGGGACTGTCTGAAGCAAGATTCCGACGCCCATATCTGTTGATTCCAGCAGCTAGTTTGGAGTTGCAGAGAATAGTCAACACCCAGAAGAAGATGAACCAAGGTTTGAATAAAAGACGAAATTTGGTGCTTGAAACTTGCTGGCCATTTCCAACGTAATCCATGCTTACTAATTAATGCAGGACATTGGGCAAGCGAAAAATCCTAAAGATTATGAACTTAGCCTAACAATCAATAATGAAAGGAAACAGAAGGATACTTCTGTGTTCTTTTCGGGTCCCCAATCAGCTGCTCCGCTTTCAAAAATTCTATGTGTGGCCATCAACGACAGGCTCAAGAAGAAGAAGACAAAAACAAATAATAATAATAATAATAAATAAATAATAATAGTAATAAACAAACAAACAAATAAAAGAGAGGAAAACCGCGTCAAATATGAAAGGATGTATGTTTACTTTTCAATTAGAGTAAAAAAAATAGTCTTCTAGCAGAATAATAAAAATAAAAAACTTGGGTCATCCAATAAAACACATGCATTCAGATTACGTGCAGCCTAATTATTTTCCTAATAAAAATACATTGTTTTTAAAAGATAGGTACATTTAAAAATTGACACCCACACACATGCATGCATAAAAAGAAGGAAAAAAAATTAAATTGTATCTGGTTGGTTTCTAAACGGCCGAAATAACAAATATAAATTTAACTTTTAAACTTTTAAAATTTATAAACATACAACATTCATTCATTCAAAGTTTAGAATTTTCGTTATAACTAAAATTCAAATTTATATCTAATAGATCAATTAATTTTCTGAATACCTATTAGACACTTTTAAAAGTTAGAGGCAAAAACTAGACACAAACCTCACAGATTAAGAACTAAACTTGTAATTTAAATTTAAAATAAAATAAATAAATAAAAACTTGTCATGAACTTATAATAATATCATTTAGCTTACATATTCATGTGTATTTATTGCATGAAATTATTATAATTATTTGTCTAATTATAAAAATTTAACTTCCAATGATTAAATTTAAATTGTATTGAAAATATAATAGACTAAAATTAAAAAAAAAAAAAAAAAAAAAGTCCAAAAATGGCAGCAGGATAACATTTTACTACCGACCTTGAGTTGAGGTCATGCGTTCCATTGTCCCAGATTAGAAAAAAAAAAAAAATGGAAAATGGTAATTGAATCTAATTAGTTTAATAATAGTAAATAGGTTAAGAAATGTGACCGTGGAAGGGGAACTGGTATGTAGTAGAAGACTCGAAAGCCGCAAATTGAAGGCAACGATGGGGTCCAGCGAAGAAGAAGATTCAGAATCGCAGACACCTATTCAACATGGATCAGAACTCCAATTAAAGATGGAGAGATTCAGAATCGCAGACACCTATTCAACATGGATCAGAACTCCAATTAAAGATGGAGAGATTCAGAATCGCAGACACCTATTCAACATGGATCAGAACTCCAATTAAAGATAGAGTATGCGTGGATTACCTAAATTAATTTGCAGCTTGAGAAAATTGACCTGAAACCTCCGAATCAACTTGTTTCTAATTAGGGTTTTGAATATTCAACATCTCCCATGATCCTCTTATTGATTTCCCTTCTACTTTGTGTTTCCCTCTCATTTCTTTCCTTCCTCCTCCCCACAACTGCTTCCATCGGGATCTTCAACACAAACAACACACAATATTTAGATATCAATATCAATCAATCTCCACGTACGGAGCTTGAAGAATTGGAAGAAATTAAAATGTGACGTCCTTCTTCGCTGCACTTTTGAACTGTCAATTATTAATTTTGATGCAATAAAAAGTGGTTTTAATTCCAAATTAAGAGAACCCATTTAAATAAAAGGTTTCTATATGAAATTAATTGGACATCTAACACATTTTTAAAACCAAAATAGAAGCAGTTTAAAAGTATAGAGTGTAACTATATTTAAGGCCAACCTAAAATGTCTTTGGATTAGGTAAGGATTTTGTCAAATAACCAATCTTTTGGGGTTTTTCTGAAAAATGAGTTGAAAAGTTCTGTGATTTGGAAAACGGACCAGATATAGAAGGAAAAGTAGTTTTACCCTTTTATAGACGAAGAGTTTTAGAAATGATCAAGTCTATGTTTAGGGATAATAAATACTTGAAATAATTTTATTTTTAGTCATCAATGAGATTTATGGGTAGCTTTTTTGCATAACCATCCTCCCAAATTATGTAAATTGTTGATTTGTTTTAACTAATTATTTTCACCCAAATTTAAAATATGATTTTATTGACAAAAAGCCGGACGGACACACATTCGTACTTATCGGAGCAAAAAACAAAATGAATTCCGTTGCCGGGAATCGAACCCGGGTCTCCTGGGTGAAAGCCAGATATCCTAACCGCTGGACGACAACGGATTTATGCACATTGATCATCCAACCAAATTTAAGTCTCAATATGATAATTTCATTTTATTTTTTTAAGTGTTTTGATGTAAATAGTACAGGATGGAGCACGAGTAGAAACTATTGATTCATTTATCAAGGGCAGAGATCTAGAGTTAGTGTCAATCAATAAGTTAAAAGGTACTCAACTACCACCTGGCAATTTTTTTTTTTTTTTTTTTTAATTTATGATTTTTTCCTTCACTTCCTCCCTCATATCCACTTAAATGGAAAATTTCCATCTCGTTCGAGGTGAGTCCTATATGAAAAATGGACATCTCTAAGATAGAATTTGAGTAGTGTTTTTTTTTCTTCCCGACAAATTTGTCTTTGAATTAAAACATAAAAACTAATTAAGTAAAATGGTTGGTTTAATTAATATTAGGTTCAAACAAAAATGATAGATGCAATTAGAATTAAAACGATAAACTAATTAACCAAAAGGTTCTATGGTGTAGTGGTTAGCACTTTGGACTTTGAATCCAATGACCTTGGGTTTGAGTCCTAATAGGACCTATTTCTAAGTTTAGACGGATGTTTCGACATTTTTCAACCCTTTACACTTCGTGATCTCATTTTCGTTCAGGACCTATTTCTAAGTTTAGATGGATGTTTCGACATTTTTCAACCCTTTACACTTCGTGATCTCATTTTCGTTTCGTCCTTGATTGCTCAGCATTTCAATATATGATATTTGATATTTTTTTCGCACTCAAATTTGTCCTAGAATTATTATTCTTTTTCTAGAAAAAATAATTTGTTAATTAACTTTAAACTCGCATAACCATGTGGTTCTATGGTGTAGTGGTTAGCACTTTGGACTTTGAATCCAACGACCTGGGTTCGACTCTCGGTAGGACCTTTTTATATTATATTTATTAAAAGTCATCATATTTTTATGTGGAGGAAAATTTTCTTTGTTTTGATAATAGACAATGTTAATTTTCTACTTACATTTCCATGTTTTTTTTTTTTTTTGTTAGGCCTTTGCACAAGCCCATTGGAGCGAGCAAACGTTCGGCCATATGTGTATTTTTTTTCCTCTGATAGTGCCACCACTTAGTTGTATTTACTGGATTTGTAAAGAACTTAACCAAAGTTTGGTTACTAGTTTTGTTGTATATAGTTTTCTTATATTAACATTACAAAACTTATTGTTATATATGAAAATTTATATTGATGTTTGTGTACATATTTTGTGTCAAAATTGGATGAATGATAGGTGTAATGACATGTATAAAGCAAATAGGTTATCCATCATTATTAAGTGTTTTTTTTTTTAATATATATATTTCATAAATGTAATGAGATGTATTAATATATATTACATTGGAATATTGTCATCAACTAGACTTCAATGACTATAAATAAGTGTCAAGGAACGTAATTTAATGGCGTTTAAAAAGTTTCACAATCAAGGCATTATTGACACTATACACGTGTCCACGTGTCATTATTAATGTTTTTGTGATAGATTTTCAATGTCAAAGTAATGGTTTAGTTGACATAAAAAGTCAACTTTTTGGTCTTTTATTGACAATGGTAATCTGACATAGAAAATGTTACCATGATAGATAATAAATGTCAATAAATGTTTATTGTTGACTGAAGTGAAAAGTCATGAAATAACCAATAATGACAGATTTTTCATGAGCATTTATACATTCTTTGATGGTGGATTCAAAGATTTAAAAAAAAAAGACAAATTTTTAGAGTCATGAAACCTATTTTTGTTGTAGCGATGCAATGTCATCTTGTTATTTTGCAAGTATAGTTTTGAAATATATCAACATATTAAGCAAGGTTTGTACAATAACAACAATAATAATAAAGAAGATTTACCCATATTAATCTTACCATAACTCCCCTTTTGTATAATACTCTATTTAAGGAATAATTTATAACTCCCTCATCATCGTACCTATATACTGATGGAGTGTTTGATGGCGGTTTCTACACTACTGTCATACTTAATTTGTCAATTGTACCCTATGGTGACATCTTAAATGATGGTGGTTTGTAATCTTTCATCATACACATACGATTTTAGTTCGAAATTGACATGAAAGGTTAAAATTGTTATAGTACTATTATAAAAATCTCATACATCAACAACCGTAAAGAGATTAATACTTTATACTATATAGTTATTGTATAATGATAATTACCATTATGGAGCAAGGGTAATAATAGAATAGCAGAAGGAAAATGAAAGTAAGTAAAGCTTATATATTGTTGAAAGATTATATATGAATATAGAGATAGGTGAAGTAGATAGATAGTGATGTAAGTAGTTGATTAAAAGTATTGATGCATGTTGAGTTGGATTGATGAAGATTTCATGGTGGCAGCTGAGAATTGGAGCAACAATCGCAGCAAAACCCTGGTGGTGGAGAGCTACAACACATGCATTGAGGACACATCGGTGGATCTGCCATACCAAATTAACACAACATATATATATATATATATCAATTATCTCCCAAATCATTTAACACCAGAAATCATTCATATATCATATGTAATAACTTAAACATGGAATTTTTTATTTTTCAACTTAAACATTGTCATAATTAATTATATTAATAATGGTAGCAATTTGGTTACCTATTTTGGCCAAACCAGCTGCATGGGAGCTACTTAGCATAACATCAGGGGAAGAAACCACCATTAGAACTATGAAAATAGCAACAAAAACAACATTTCCAGACCTTTGTAGAGCCATTATTACTTTATAACCCACAAACCAAATTTATAATATCCTTCTTCTCTCTTGTGGCTTCCAATCACACTCCATTTCTCTATTACTTATATGCTGTTTGTTTTGGATCAAAGCAAAACCACCCTCTTCTTGACTTTCAAAGATTTTATCAACTTTTTTAATCACTTATTCTCATCCAAACTTATCCTCATTTCATATTTTATGCATATGATCATATATTGACTTTGATTTCGGTTTAATAATATACACAATTGAGATTGAATGTCAAAATTGTGGGTTTGACTGGATAATATTAGATGGAGTAATTGTACAACTTACTTTATTTCATAGACTCAAAATGAAAAATACCCTTACTTATTTTATACCCGTTGAGTCATATATGCTCATTTTGTTCAACTTGTATATATTTCTTGGGGTTCTTTGACACTTTCTTCGACCTTTTTTCTTTTCTTTTTTTTTTTTCTTTAAGAAAAATGGTTTGAAAACAACTTATATATCTCTTGGTTTCTTTGACACTTTCTTCTTTGATTGTAATTTAAGTGTGGCAAATGTTGCAATGTCTCACACTTTCTTCTCTCGTTTATTGTTAGAGAAATTCTTAGGTGCATCTCAACTTGCACTTACTTTTGTGTAACCTCCTCTAAAACAAAATTTATAATTTAACATAAAAGAAATTAAAAAAAAAAAATTTTAAATATATTTTTCACATGGCAAATTATGATTAGACAACTAGAGGAGTTGCACAACTTGGGATGCATAGAAATATTTTATTATTGTTATTTTCTACCAAGCATATCTTTTATATACTAGTCAAAATTTTGAAATTCCTAAAATATTATTCAAAACTGTGTTCTTTTATATATTAAGTCCGATTGATGTTTTAAAATCAATCACAATCCCTTGAAAGGACTGATTGTTATTTTTATTTTTTAATTAAACAAATCCCCTATAGAATACTAAAGTGAATTAAATAAAGAAAAATAATTTTAAATGACAAAACTGTTAAATATTTGTTAGTGTCTATTAATATCTATTAGTTGATAGACAATGACATTTTGTTATATTTATAAATATTTTAGTTTATTTTGCTATATTTTAAAACAATCTTTAAATAAACATCAAATTTTTATATCTGTGATTGCTATTAACAAACTAAATATATATTGGATTAATAAATTAAATATATATGGGTAGTTGTATGAATGAGAGAACACGACTTTGCATAATTAATAAAAATTAGTAGCGAAGATATTGAGCCTTGTTTTCTATGCATAATAATCAAACGTATTAAAATAATAATATAGGAGCCAATAGTTTTTTCCCCTTTATTGCAAAATCATCTTAATCTTAAAACAATCATACAAATTTGTCTCCAAACCTTTTTCTGAATTTTGTTTGATAATTATATAAGTCACGATTGTGGCCACGTTTGATAACCATTTAATTTGTTGTTTTTAATTTTTAAAAATTAAGTTTACAAACACTTATTTTATCTTATAAATTTATAGTTCTGTTATCTACATTCTACCACTAATTTAAAAAATGAACAAGCGTATTTTTGAAAAATAAAAAAGGTAATTTTTTTTTTTTTAAATTTAACTAAGAATTCAACTCTTTACTTAAAAATGATGAAAACCATGATAAGAATTTGAGAGGAAATAAATATGAACATTTGCTTTTAGTTTTTAGTTTTTTTTTTTTCAATTTTTCTGGTGTTTCCTTCAAAATTTTATATTGTACCTTTTAGGAATCTTTAGAAAATCTTAAATTGCTGGCCAAATTCTAGACAAAAGCTAATATAAGTTTAAAAAGCTGTACTTTTAGTGCCATTTTTAAAATCCTTTTGAGCAGTAATTTTGTTATTAAAAAGGAATTGTTATTTAGTATTTAAAACTCTGTTATTTGAAGTGGTTCTCTCTCGTGCAAGTTTAAAATGTTAATGTTTACGAAAATGTCAAGATTTGAGTATATTTAAAATATCGGAGTCTTATTGATAAAATTTCAAGTGGAATAATTTTTTTTAAAAAATTAAAATTATTTTAAAATTGATAAATAAACCCTAATTATTTAAACAAGTCAAATATTTATTATTTACATTATATTTACATCAAAAACTTTTTAGCGCTCATTTTTTTAATTTGACGAATATTTTACGATATAATAGAAATATAGATTTATCTCTTTTATGGACAATGAATCTAAAATATATGAAAATATCAATAAAAATGTCCAATTTAATACTATGATTTTTATTTTTATTTCTAATTTTTGTTTATTTTTTTGGGATCCATGATTATAGATATATTGTTTATTGAAGTTAGGCGATTTTGATTGCCATTGAATTCCGTAGAGCCGTCCTTAAGTAAATTGCTTTACATGTGATTTTTAATTTTTTAATTTTATTATCATTTATTTATATATCAGTTCTTTAAAAATTTTTTTATGAAGGTATAGAAATGTTCAACCAAACCCCAACAATATAATATTCAAACTTAGCTAAAAATTCAATTGAACTTAATTAACTAAGATCCATCTATCTGGTCACAAGGAATATTTAACTAATAGATTCTGATCAATTGATGGAGGGTATTGATTTTATCGTTTATTCATGTTTAGCATTCAATCTAATACAATTGAAATTAATTAAGTAGGTTTT
This sequence comes from Citrullus colocynthis, assembly GCA_031780015.1. Classification (NCBI taxonomy): domain Eukaryota; kingdom Viridiplantae; phylum Streptophyta; class Magnoliopsida; order Cucurbitales; family Cucurbitaceae; genus Citrullus; species Citrullus colocynthis. Next base: position 3,265,816 of record QLSR01000165.1, on the reverse strand, counting down.
TTCCATGATAAGAAATAAACAAACTTATCAAAATCAACACAGAAAATTGTCATAATGTTTGTATTATAATTTCGAAGTTAAATGTTCGATTCTTCTAACCCACTTATTGAGAAAAAAAAAAAAACAAAAAAGACAATTTTTTATTTACATAAAAGAATCTTAACGGCATTTACTATTTTACTTTTTGTTTTTTATTTTTGGAAATTGTGTTTATTTTTTTTGTAATTTTTCTACAACGATGTTCATCTTTTTTAGAAAATATTAAAATCATAGTCAATTTTTTTTTATTGTTAATTTCACTAAAAGATTCAAGTAAACATAGCACAATTAACCTGTAGCATGTGTTAACAACCAAAAGATCTCTTTGAATCTGCCTCATATTATACTTAGAAAAACCCTGCCAAATTCTCCCTATAAAGGCAAATTATATTTTTATAAAAGTTAATGGTTGAGTGTAGTAGTGATTTAACATATTTTTATGCCAAAACGAGCATGACTCAACTGGCACTCCATATGTGTGCTTTGAATTCTCTATTCTTATTCTATTAAACACAAGTACCTCAAAGAGGGAGATCTCGAGAGAATTGAGAATTTAGTTGTAGCCATGGAGGAAGTTGAATGAGAGAGCTTTGGGGTAAGGGTATTGATAAACTTAGGGTTTGTTTGAATTGATTTTTCAAGTGGTATTTTTACGAACTTAAGAAGTCGATTAAGAGCAAACATTAAAATATCAATATCGATATCGACACTAAGATCTAAATTTTACGGATATATTGACTAATGCATTGATAAAAAAAAAAAAAAAAAAAACCAACGTAAAGACGAATATTTCTGTAAGCAAAAAATTATAAAAATTATTTAGAATAATAATTAAGTTGTTTTTGCTCTCAAACTATAAATTATGGATATTATCATTAATATTTTTATTCATTTTGGACTAAATAGTTAACATTTTCTTTTTAATATTTTACGAGTGTTTATAAAAAATAATAGAGATATCAATAGATCTTTAATATTAATATTAAACCCTTCTATTTACGAAGATGCTGACGAATACTTAGAGTCTTTGAATTTGTCATATGGACTAAAGATGCTGACGAGGGTTGCACAAGGAAGACCCAAAGTCTACAAGTGAGTCCAAGCCCAAAGGGTACTAGAAGGAGGTATAGGTGAACGTGCATGTCCTAAAAGGGATAAGATAGAGCCGCATAGTTTAAGCCGAAAAGTTTAGCCAATAAATAATATGCCAATAAAAAAATAATAATAATAACCGAGCTACATTTGATCTGAACATACTGCAACCTCGAGAATCGGGAACAACTTGATATCATCTATGTGATAAATAACCAAAGGCGAGTGTCAAAGGAATGACCTATAAATAGCCTCATTTGACGACTCCAAAAGAGAGAGACTAAGTAATCTCTAAATGAGATTCTTGATGTTACTTCTTGTGTTTTTAGTTAAACTATTCACTCCCAACTTTATTAACCTAGGAGCGGTGGGCTCGACACCATACATATGTGAGGATCTCTTATACATGCCAGTTTAAAAAGCAAGACCTAACTAGGAAAAGTGAACTGAAAGTCAAACCCACGAAAGACCTACAATTACAACAAGAACGAACAAGATTCGAGTGCCAATGTTTTGTATAATATCTGTACACAATTGAGTTCTTTGTTTTTTTCTTTTCCACGTTGCATAAACCAAAATTTCCAATATGTAAATGCTAAGCAAAATTAATCAAATTTGATGGGTGAGAGAAAAAATGGATTTGATCCAAAGACCCATAAAATCAAAACGATAGGGGCCAAAGGATTTGACTTTAACACATTTAGAGCTCTGACAATATGCGTCAGAGATTTTGAAATTCGTCACTTCTTGATTTGGCCTTTTTTTTTTTTCTAATTTTTTTTTATTCCTATTTCATGGTTGTAATTCTTTTTCCTCTACCAAGTTTTGCTTATTTATTTATTTTTTTAATTGTTATTTTGAAGTCCAAATTTCGACTTTAGTGTACTTCTCCCCTTACGTATAGAGGCTAAATCATTTGATTTGATTATTTTTAATAGAACAATTGAAATTGAATACCTTTAAAATTGTAATAAGACATGCCTTGTCTACTCGCTAAAATGTGGGGTGTGTGAATCTTAATTATTTTCATGAAGAAAAAAAGTATTGAATGAGAGTAAACAAACCCGATGCAATTAAAATGGATCAAGATTATCTATTTTGACTTGAAATTCTAGAAATTTAAATGACTTGTTGGATATAGTAATGAACATAGTTCAATTGATAAAAGAATGTATTATAAATTCGACCTAAGGTTGATAGTGTGATACCTGATGCTTTGCTATTGTTTTATTCTATACGTACTAATTTATGAGATGTTATGGTTATATTTTTAGTCTTGGTTTATTTTTCTTCTTTTATAAGGGGTTACAAATTTAAATCATATGCCCAGTTTGTCAATAAATACAAATATTTATTTTGTAGGATTGAGTAGGTTGCATAAAATGAAAGTTAGGTAAGATATTTATTTTGGTTGAAAAGTTTTGCATGCAGCTAACCACACAGCCCAACCATTATTTTAACTACTTTCACAACACTAGTTACTCCATCCATCCAAAAATACTCACTTAATTCTTCTTTTGAATTTTGAATTTTATTGATATTTTGATCCTTAGATTTCTTAGTGTTACTTATTTTTACCTTTGAGGTTTTTTTAGTTCCAAACTTTTTCAATATTTTACACCTTTATCTTTGAGTTTTTATTAGTGCTCACTTTCATATTTGACGTTAACTTAATTTAAAATAATTACAAATAGAGTAAAATTTTACTTTCTGAACGCGATAGACTTAGATAAACATCTATATGAGCCTATCACGGTCTATCGCAAAGATAGACAGTAAAAATTTGCTATATTTATAAATAGTTTGAGATTTTTTCTATTTATAAATTTTTAATTAATTTTAATAGTGATTATTTAATTTTTAAAGATTAAATTAATAAACATCGACACAAAGGATTGAAGGTGGATAATTTAGTGAAAAATCAAGGTTATAAAAAATGTAAATCTTAAAGCCCTATGGTTTACTAAATTAAAATAAAACTCAAAATTCAAAGGTGAAAAAGTAACATTTTGAAACTTATATAGATCAAACAAAAAAAATTAAACTCAAAACTTAAAGAGTAAAAGTGTAACATTTTGAAACTTTTGGAACTCGACCCAAATCTAGGGAAAAAAAGATATTTTATCCCAAAATTTTCTTACCCAAGTAATAGAATAAATTTTTAAAAATAATATTAACTAAAGGCAAAATGGGAAGATCATTTTAGTAGAATAATACTGAAACTTTTCTGTATACCAAGTATAATTATATAATACCCAAAAGATCAAAAGAATTCACAAACACTTTGAACTATATATATTGTTTTCATTCACTTAGAATAATATGAAAGTGGGTTCATTAACATCATCATCATGTAACAACATTATATTAATCACACCAATAACCAAATTAAAACAAATCTACACTTTTTTTTTTTTTTTTTTCCTTTTTTTGCATGGAGAGTCTCTCTCCTTATTCTCAAAGCATCTTCAAATCCTTTAATGTGTACTCCCATGGAGAGAGCAGCAAATTAAAGGTTTTTTCATGGCGACCCGTTCTGAGATGAAGTCTGAATCGGAGTAGCGCAGCAGCGGCAACAGGATCCCGCCGGTGGTGGCTCGCAGCACACGCAGGCTGGGCATATCGGCGCCCTATTAACTGCATCAACCAAACTCAAAACTTTAAATATCAAACCTCAAATTGCCATGAATTTCAAAACAGACACATTCAAAATAATAATAAGAATTTATCCTAAACCAATAAAAGCTTTTCAATTATCTAACAATTATTTTTTCAACAATATTTATTTATTTATTTTTTTTACGTACGAGTATCCATCCAACTTTTAACTTTTTAGTCGAAAATAAAATATCTTCACCAACTGAATTACGTCGAATGATAATTTAACATGATATTAAAGTAAAAGACTATTAATTGAAGACTAGAATGACATATCCTTTTTGTTTTATATGTTCTGATGCTAATTTTCAACCACATAATTAATAAACACAGTTAAATGTATCTTTTTTAAGAGACATGTTCTATTAAAAAAAAGAAAAAATAAATGTATAATAGGATTTAGAAATTTCTTGCAATCATTTCATTTTTCTAAATATTTGAATTATCTGTCAAATTAATTTTTTTTTTTGAAAAACTAAATACTTCTTTTTAAAAAAATAAAAAATGATTATTAAATGAAGCCTTAACAAATGCTTACCTTGTTGCAAAAGCACACGAGTAGCGTTGGCGGTAGGAATCGTCATGGGAGAGAGGAGCATGGTGAAGACGAGAACGGTCATCAAAATGGAGCTCAGAGAGAATTTAGGTGTGGCCATTGCTAGAATTTGGAGAGAAATTAGTGAGATGGGGGTATTGATAAAACTTAATTTTGGATGGATGAAGATCTGAATTGGTATTTATAATGAAGCAATGGGTTTGAATCAGAAGTTATATATTTTGAAATATTTGTACAATTTTGACTTTTTATTTCACGTTCCATAGTCTAACTTTTCAACCTTTTGTTCCAATATCCTACGCAAAATTAATCAACTTTGATGGGTGTGACACTAAAATTGATTTTATCTCAACATCACCAACCCTGCTAGGTCACGTATATTACTTGTGGTATTTCATTCAAGCGAAAATTCATTTGAGATCGAGTATAATCATAAAGTCTTGAAAAGATGGCTAGTATATATAACAGTGTGATCAAACAACTACGTTTGATTTATTAGTATGATATCTTTTGTTGAAACCCATAACCAAACACTAAGGGGAAAATGATTTCTCCCAACGGAAAAATAATAGTTGGAGAACAAAGCCTCTTCTTGCACTGTATTAGACGACGTTGGGAGAGACAACTTTTCTTGATGCCGTTTTATATAGTTTTAGAGGTTTTCCTCGATGCATTTTAGAATGTTTCTTGACGAAATTGTGCAAAAAAAAAAAAAAAAAAATCCTCATTTCTTATAGTGATGCCTTGTGAGTTTATGCTCTAAAATGGATGAGGTATCTACCAACTACTGCCAAATACATATTTATTATATCAACATAAGGGTTAGAACATATTACAATACATATTAAAGTGAACACAGTCACAGTCACAGAATTACCTAGACTAAAATGTTTCCGCTTAATAGAAAACAAACACAATTTTTCAAACACATCGAAAACCCAACAATCAAATAGTGATCAAATTATGAGATTTAAATTGCATATTTTTTTTTAAAAAAAATGTTTAAACAATGAAGGCATATTATTGTTGTTTTAAAAATGGGAAAGAAAGTTTAGGTGATGATGTGATTGTTGATTTAAGTGTTGAAAGATTGAGTTAGGTGGGGGATGATGTGAATGAAACATCACAAACCTTTCTTTCTCCAAATGCAACTGTGAAAGGGATCACAAACCCAAATAGATATATTGATATGAAATCTAATATAGACCCAAAAGGCCCAAAATCTGGCCTTAATGTCCCATCAATTTTCATTAATAAAAACATGTTTCTTTTTATTAATTTCCAAATATCTAATTTTTCTTTTTTTTATTAACAATAATGTCTTTATACTAACTAGTTGAATTAGGTTAAAACTGACTCAAGAACTAATCAGATAGTTAAAAGTATATGTTCTTTATTTGGGTTTAGTATCATGTCTTACAAATTTGAGTCATTTTAGATAGATCTCGAATGTGTTTTGTCTTTTTAAATGATCCAAAAACCTTTTTTGATTGTAAATTTCATTTTACTTTTTTTTATAGTTAGAGTTTTGTAGGATTGTCTAATATTCTGAATTTAATATTTAGTATCATATATTCTATAACAATACAAATAAACTTGTTTGTTTTAAGAAAAGGAAACTAAAATTAATATAAACCCAATTCATAACAGTAAAATATCAAATTATTAAAAACACTAAAATATTATATAATTTTAGTTATATTGAATTAATATACAAATTATTTGAAAGTAGAAGAGTATTGTTCAAATAATGCATCATTTCAAAACTCCTCCAAAAGCAAATAAGGTTATCTAAATATTTTCGAGTTTCTACAATTTTAGGCATATAAAGACTAGCCGTGTTTGATTCTAACAAATTATCAACTATAAATTTGAATCTAGAAATTATTATGAGTCAGGTAGATTTTTGGAATTACATCCAACAATTATATATCAAAAGACAGCAGCCTCATTAATATATATTTTTTTTTAACATATTAGTAAAACCAACTTTTTGATCTCCTAAAATAAAGTTTTTGATCGCTAAAATTATATTGAAGTTTTAAAACTTAACTTATACAGTTTTACTTTATTAAAA
>QLSR01000165.1:3213726-3252054 GCA_031780015.1 Citrullus colocynthis | reverse complement strand
TTTTTTTTTTTTTTTTTTTTTTTTTTTTAAATACAATTGAAAAAATAAGGATCAACAACGAAACGGAATTACTAATACACTCGTATGTCAATTAAATTATGCTCACTTTGAAAAACTTAATTTAACAATTAAAATGACATTTTTATTTCTGTTCATTTGAATTTCATATCCTAATGGTGATTTCATTCTTTTAGTAAAGAAAAAAAAAAGTAATTTTGCATTTTATCGAATTTATAATTTCAAAAGAGGAAACGCGTGTAAATTAATAAGCTAAATTTAATTTGGGTACACTAACTCATATTAATAATGTACCAATAAAAAAAAGATTTAGTCTAAATAAGAAAAAAATCTTGAATCTTACGATATTACATTATTTATATTTTGAATGATAGAGGAAAAATCGATTTTGTATTTTAAAAAATAAAAATATAAAAAGATAAAAAAGCATTAAATAATTTCAATTATCAAAATGAGCATAGCTCAATTGACATAGTGTTTGTACTATCAACTTTGAAGTTAGAAATTTTGATTCCCCCGCCCCAAATTTTGTCAAAAAAGAAGAAGAAGTAATTTCAACTAGGTTAGTAGAAAGCAAAAGCTTTCATGCATGGATTGTTATTCAATCGGCAATACTGAAACTACATTGTTGTACCATGAAAAATCACTATCTTGAAAGCAAATTCGGCACAACTTCATTGTGAATTGTGTAAGTCGATTGCTCACTAATGTTAACACAGTACCCACCTCCAATGTGCACTCATTAGAGACTATTTGGAATAAGGAAAAAGATGCTTAGAACAACAATGAAAATCAATGAAGACGATGAAAAAACATGTTAGTGCAGATGTGAGGTTTCTCTATTGTTTTTTAAGATAAAACCAAAATATTCAAATATGAAAAACCGATAAGAAATTAAAATTTTCACATATGGAATAATGACATAAGATGTTTTTTTTTTTTTTTTAATTTGAAATTTAAACAAAGTTTAGATCCAAAATTAAAGCTATAACAGTTGAAAAAATTAAAAAGAAAATAAATAAAAAGTAAATCTTTCTTCTCACAAACACATTTACTCTAACTCAAATACATATACTCTTAACTCTATCGAAATCTATATATATACACTTACTTTCCAGCCTAAACTTTGAATAATGTAGGACTAACTTTAAGTTTTTTCTATGTGAAAATTTGGTATGGGGGCAACTAAACATGGATTTGGTCTTTTAGTTTTGTATTCTCTCTCAGATGGAAAATTGAAAATTTCACATAAAGAAATTAATAAATGGAAAGGCAAAATATCGGTATCACCCTTAGTCAAATGATATTGTTATAAATTTTACTACAACTAGAAGGAGATAATAATAATAACACCACCATATGCATGCACATATGAAAAGTCAATTAAAATAAATCTTGATTATTTAAAACTAGCCTTAATTAAATCAGTTGATTGATCAAAACAAAGCATAACAATCACCAATATAAAAACTGTGTTTCTTACTTTCCGTCGCTTATCGATATTGAACACAACAAAGATAAGATTAAGAAGGTGATCATGGTTGTTTTCCAACAATTACTCCTTGCTTTTCAAGGTGCCTTAGCTCTTGCCATTCTTGTCCAAGCTCAACATCGATACCATCTAATTTTTAATTTTACTTTTTTAATTAAATTTATAAACGCTTATTAGAAAGTTGCTATATGTTTATTATACCATCCATGTTTTCAAAAACCAAACTAAGTTTTCAAAACTTTTATATATATATATATAGTTTTAAAACCTTCTTTCTTTTAAGATTTTAATTGGGAATTCAAGTGTTTGATATAAATAAGTAAAAACCATAATCAAGAAATGGAGAGAAAACAAGTATAAATTTCAAAAATAGAAAACTAAAAACGAAGCTCCTATTTGATAATGATTTCATTTTCATTTTTCAAAATTTGAAATTTATATTTATTTCCTTCCAATTTCTCCATTATGGTTTTTCCAATCTTAAAAAAGTACTTGAATTCTTAGTCAAATTCTAAAAACAAAAGCAAAAATTTGGAAACTACCATCTTTTTTCTTGGTTTTCAAAACTTGTCGATTTTTAAAAACATGAGTAAAAGACTAAATAACAAAATATATAAATTTATGGACGGAAATAGTGTTGATAAGCTGAACTTTGAAAAATAAAAAACTAAAAAGCCTCATGCTGATGGTTCACTATTGTTAAGGTTTATTTTCTGACAAAGCCTCATGCTTTACACAGTTGTCTATCTTTACAAGTTTGTTACCTTCTTAAATTATAAACTCTTCGTTATAACTAAGCAATGAATATACATGATACAAGTCTAACCTATTTCATTGTACCTTCTTGGCATAGTGTTGAAGGGAATCCAAATCTAGATGCATGTTTATCAGATTCATGTGCAAAGAAGAAGAGAAAAAAAAAAAAAAAAAAAAAAAATTGTGGTTATCCCAATAGTAGCATCAATTGGTGCATTGGTAGTCATCGCTGCAATTGCAACTAGAGTCTTTTGGATCGTTAAATCAAAAAAGAAACAGAAAAGCGAAAGTGTTGGTTTATTGGAGTCAAAAAGGAGGAAATTAACATATTCAGAAGTATTGAAGATGACAAATAATTTGGAGCGAATCCTGGGCGAAGGAGGTTTTAGGATGGTTTACTGTGGCCTCACCAACAACGTTCAAGTGGCTGTAAAGTTACTTTCTCAAGCATCAAGGCAAGGCTATCAACAGTTCCAAGCAGAAAATTTATTTCTAAGTTAGCATCACCTGTATAACACACTATGGTGTTGTTTTCTACATTGTAGCTTACACTTGACAATGGGGCATTTGAACGAAGGAGACCACCTTGGCCTCATTTATGAGTTCATGGCCGATGGAAACTTAGCAGAGCATCTTTCAGGTTATCAACTTCCAATTCGTTAAACATCTTCAATTGATTAATCTAAACAATTTCAACTCAAAAGCTGACACTAAATTATCTCAACTTGGCAAGATAGACTCCGAATAGCCATGGATGCAGCACAAGGTAAATTGATTATTTCAAATGAGCATTTCCACAAACACCTTATCGACAGGAAAAAAAAAATTATAATTATTAAAAACAGGATTGGAGTACCTGCACGATGGTTGCAAACCGCCCATAATCCACAGAGATGTGAAAACAACAATGCAGATTTTGGTTTATCCAAAAGCTTTCAAACAACGACACCCATACGTCCACCATTCTTGCTGGCACTATTGGTTACCTTGATCCAGAGTAAGAACCAAAATCAACGGATTTCCTTTCAAATTAAGGATTCTTGAGCAGATTAAAACGAATATAAATTCCACTTCTCATGTTTTCAGGTACTATAAATCAAACAGGTTGACTGAGAAAAGTGAGATGTGTATAGCTTTGGGGTTGCTCTGTTGGAGATAATCAGCTGCAAACCTGTAAGACCACTAACTGACACGGATATTCATATCATCAAATGGGTAAACTCCCTGCCTGTTCCAGGGGATATTAACGGCATAATTGACCGAAGATTGAATGGAAATTATGATGTGAACTCAGTTTGGAAGGCAGTGGAAATAGCGATGAATTGTGTATCCAAGAAGCCTACAAGAAGACCGACAATGAACCAAGTAGTGGCAGAACTAAAGAATTGCTTAGCAATGGAATTGGAAGGGATGCCGGAGAACGAAGCTTCCAATTCCATGTCCATTGTTATGGATTACAGTGTATCCCGTCCAATGGCAAGGTGAAATCTGTTGAATTTGAATGGGTATTGCAGATTACTCATGTTCCTTCATCTCACTTTAAGCTTGGATTGAAAATTTATCTTGAAAACAGAAAGAAAACCCTAACGAATATTTATATTAAATTTGAACAGATGTTACTTCTTGTTTCAAATTTGGATATGAACTTTTGAGTGTAGCCTCCACAATGTGCCTACTTCCTCATAATTGTTGTTGAATTAATGTTCAAAATTTGTTGCTTCCTTCACAATCGCTTAATACAAGTTTGAAATTTGGAGTGGCATTTAATTAATTTGGTTTCAAACATAATTATGAATAATCCTTGGTTCATGACTAATTGGAAGATGACATGATAGTTTATTGATTACTTCAGTTGATTGACCAATTATATTGATTTATTATTATTATTATTATTATTATTATTATTATTATTATTTATTTTCTTTTTGTAGTTGGACTATGTGAGCTCACCATTTCTTCCTTTCAACGTGTAGAGATGAGGCTTCAAATCTTCCGTTGATTGAGAATATATGTCGGGAGCCAAAGAAAATAAACATAAATAAATGTGTAAGTTTACAGATTTAAATTAATTAAACAAATTCACACACCAAAAAGACAGAACATGTTACAAATCATAAGAATCTTGTGCATTTAAATCTCATAATCACTCAAATATTCAATAATCCAAACTCTTGGTCTTACCAAACAGCAAATAGAATTAAGAAAATAAACATACCATAGAGATTTACACAAACTTATGAAGCAAAATGCTTGCATTTTTTTTAAGAAGAGTTTGTTGAGAATAAAGACTTGGAACAACAAAATGTCAAGGTTGAGGTGCCAAAAATATACAATATAAACTTAAAAGAATATATATAAAAAAAAATTATTATTTTTTGAAGCAATGAATTCGAAAATTTCAATATTATTCACACTAATTCGAACATGACTCAATAAATGAGACACCCTAAAAAATAGTTTGATCTCTCATCCTATAATTATTATTGATCTATATATTTACACTTCATAATTTAATGAACTTTTTTGAGTCGGTTAAGATACTTCGAAGTGTTCACATTCATTTCAAAATACATTCACAACAATCCAACCAATAATGAACGATTTACGGTGAACACGTTAAGGTCCAAATCCAATCCTTTTATTACACACGTATTTGTGAAGAAAATAACTAATGGAGCCATTGACTCCACAAAGTCTACGGTTTCCCATGTGCCTAATTTGTTTGTACTTTTTAGTAAAATGGAATGGCAGACTCATCTCCAGTCAAGTCTACCTTCAATTCCTACCCCAATTGAGTTGCCTCTAATGGCCTCACCATTGCATTCATTTGGATACACATCTAGATAATTTTCAATCAAGGAATAATATGTTCGATAAACATGAAATTTCGTCTCAAAACTAATTAACAATGAGACTAATAACTCGTGTATCTTATAAAGATTGTGAGGTTAAGGTTTCATCCTCTGTTTAGTGTGAAATCCTCAACATAATACTCTTCTTGCAATTTCGACTTATTGGATCCCTGTTGTCCATCCTAAGTTTTTAACAAATGAAAGATGATAAATACTTTATTCATTCAAGGTTAAAGAATTTTAATCATGCTCAGCACAATCAACAAGAAAATATTGTTCTTAAATTTCAAAAGCTCTATTTTTGCAGAGGCTAATTTTGAAATAGTATGCAAATTATTCTCTGCCATAAAACTTGACTCAACTTGCGGTCTTGCACCCCCAGTGCATAAATTATTGGACTTGGTCTGTGTTTTTCCTTGAGATTTTCTCTCAAAACAAATATGTCAACGTCAATAGCAATGGAAGCCCTCCCTAATCTTTATTACTTAGCAGCTCATAATGAAGAAATTAAGCTTCATCTCTATATAATATGATTGTCATGATATATAGTTTAGTACGGAGTTTACAAAATCTATTCTGCAAAACTAGGTTTACAATCCACAACTCATTGATAAACGAAAGGGTTCTAGTTACAATGATTAAATTAATTGAATTCAACTTATGATTAATTGTAACTTATTTTGTAAGTGGGCAACTTGCCTATGTAACGTGTTCTTACATGTCACAAAGACCAGCAGTGAATATTGACCAAACTGTGTTAAGAGAATCCCTATAGTGTTGACCTCCTATTATCATCACACATTTAACATAAATGCCTCAAGGTGCTCATGCTACTTTCTCAATTTTCATCTATCCATGCAGTAGAAAATAGATCCAAGAAGATGAAGATAATGGAGTTACCGGGGATCCATTCCCTCTTTGGTTTTTTGCTATGTAGTTCAACTCTTCTACTTCTTGTTCAAGCCCAGAAGCAGACAGGTAACACAGATATCTTTATTGTTAATCCATCTTTCTTCAAATCATCTTTCATATGTAGAGAGTTACATAAAGAGTAAAGGTTTAAATATTTTTGTTCTTTATATGATTCTCAGGCTTCATTAGTTTAGACTGTGGAATACCAGAGAGTACAGGTTACACTGAAACAACGACCAAGATCGACTATGTTTCTGATGCACCCTACATAAATAGTGGTGTAAGTGGAAGCGTAGCTTCAATTTATGAAGCCACCTACCAAAGGCAAATGCTCAAACTTAGAAGCTTCCCCCAAGGAATCAGAAATTGTTACAATGTGAGCATTAGAAAGGATACCAAATACTTGATTCGAGCAAGTTTCTTATATGGGAATTATGATAGCCTAAATTCTCTACCAAAGTTTGATATCTATATTGGGAATAGCTTATGGGAGACAATAAGCTTCACTGAAGTTGGCAAAGATGTTCTCAAAGATCTCATACATGTTACCTCCTCAAATGAAGTTCACATCTGTCTGATCAACACAGGAAATGGGGTGCCATTTATCTCAGCCTTAGAATTTAGACCTTTACTCAACGTCACTTATCAAACAGCCTCAGGATCTTTATCACTGTATTCTCGAATGGATATTGGTTCAACCGAAGATCGAACATACAGGTATTTAAGCACTAATTTCGCAACCAAATTTACTGTTAATATACAGAGTATATGCTTTAACAAGTCTCTTGTTAAAAGCTGAGATAACATTTTGTTTATGTGTTAACTCTCTCCTAAGGTTCCCTTTTGATGTTTATGATCGCACCTGGGCACCATTTAACTTCAATGCGTGGACACAAGTGAGCACCAATCAAACTGTGGATGCAACTAATCACAACAATCACCAACCGCCATCAGTTGTCATGAAAACTGCCTCCGCCGCAAAAAATGCGAGCAACCCACTGGAAATTTGGTGGGATACAGAAGATTCATCTCGATATTATGTATTTCTCCACTTTGCTGAAGTTGTAGAGCTTCAAGGCAACCAGAGTAGAGGATTCAATATCATGCACAATGAGGATCTTTTTCATGGACCTCTAATTCCAACTTATTTATCTACAGAGACCATTTTTCACCACAGACCATTGGATGAAGCAGATAGACATACATTTTCTTTAATTCCAATAGAGAATGCAACACTTCCTCCAATCTTTAATGCTTTTGAGATATATTCAGTGAAAGATATATCAGAGTTAGAGGCAGACAAAGGAGACGGTAGGCATCCTTCTTCAGATTGAGAGTTTATTACTTTGTCAAAGGCAAATGGATTTTAATTGGATTACTTCTTCGGATAATTAGTGGATGCAATTACCAATATCAAGTCAACATATGGGGTAAAGAAGGATTGGCAAGGAGATCCATGCGTGCCAATGGGATATCCCTGGAGTGGATTAAATTGTAGCAATGAAGCTGCACCAAGAATCATTTCCTTGTAAGTGCAAAGCTTTTATGAAGCTTTAATTTGTCTTAAATGGATGAATTAAATGAATTCATGAGAAGGTGAATTTTGTGAACAGGAACTTATCTGCAAGTAGACTGAAAGGTGAAATATCTTCTTACATATCCAGTCTAACCATGTTGCAAACTTTGTAAGTGTCTACTTTTATGGTCAGATACGTAGATTAAATAAGCTGAATTTGGAAAGTAATTATTAATCTACTGCATTGTTTCTGTAGGGACTTGTCAAACAATAATTTGACAGGGCAAGTGCCTGATTTCCTGTCTAGTCTGTCAGACCTCAAAACTCTGTAAGTTATTTGGAAAAACAAGTATGAAGCTCAACTAGAGCCGAAATGAAATAGAGTTATTGCTGTCCCTATTTGCAGGAACCTAGGCAACAACAAGCTCTCAGGTCCGATTCCAGCTGAGCTTTTGAAAAGATCCAATGATGGCTCACTATCATTAAGGTCAGTTTGATGAAAAGAAAAGAAGTGAAATTATAATTTGCAGTCTTTGAGTTCTAATCTAATGCTTCATATATTACGGCATTTTTCCTGGAAACTGAAAATTTCCCAAAATCACAATCTAAGTCAAACTTATCTAGCCAAGAATGGTACAAATGACAGTGTGGGAGGTAACCAAAATCTCGATGGATGTACATCAGATCCATGTCCAAAGAATGAGAAGAAGAACAACATCATCATTCCAATTGTAGCATCAATTGGTGGATTCCTAGTTGTCGTTACAATTGCTGCAGTAACCTTTTGGATCATCAAATCTCGAAAGAAACAAGAAGGTAAAAATGTTGTCTCAGTGGTGGATAAGTCAGAAACTAACAGTCAATTTGGTAATTCATTGGAGGTGAGAAGGCGTCAATTTACATATTCTGAGGTGGTGAAAATGACAAACAATTTCAGTAAAGTTTTGGGTGAAGGAGGTTTCGGGAAGGTCTATTATGGTGTCATTGACGAAATTCAAGTGGCAGTGAAGATGTTGTCTTTATCATCACCACAAGGATATCGGCAATTTCAAGCAGAGGCATGCTAACTTAAATCCATAATTTGAATTCTGAGTTTACTAATTTGCTTACAACTTTATAACAAACTTAAACTGATATCTTAAAAAATGCAGGTTACCCATCTTATGAGAGTTCACCACAGAAACTTGACCAGCCTCGTTGGATATTTGAATGAAGGAGATCACCTTGGCCTAATTTACGAGTACATGGCCAATGGAGATTTGGCCAAACACCTTTCAGGTAAACCTGATGGTAATGAGTTTCACAATATGTCCCTTCTAATAGCCATACTAATATTCTCCTAATAATCCTATTATTTTTTAACTAGGGGCCTTACATAATACTAATTAGAAGATTAGTCCAAATTTTAACCCTTCTGTAAAGAACAGAGCGTTTAACTTTCTCTTATGTCTGTTCCACTTGTAAGCAGAGAGGAGTGTACATATCCTAAGCTGGGAAAACAGACTTCGAATAGCAATGGATGCAGCTCAAGGTGAAAAAACCCGACAAATTTGGTCATTCATTTAACCATTCCTACAAACAAGTTATAAGCATTATTTCTCTCCCCAAACAAAGTAAACGCCAACTATTTGATAATCTGAAAATTACAGGATTGGAGTACTTGCATTATGGTTGTAAGCCACCCATAGTTCACAGAGATGTGAAAACAACAAACATCTTATTGACAGATAATTTCCAAGGCAAACTTGCAGATTTTGGTCTTTCCAAAAGCTTCCCCAGAGATGGCAACACCCACATGTCCACGGTTGTTGCTGGCACTCCTGGTTACCTTGATCCAGAGTAAGTACTAGTTTCAACCAGCCATCAGCGTGATTTCTTTCCTTTTTCTTTTTTCGTCTTTTTTCTTTTTTTTCCGTTTTTTCTAATAAGAAACCGAGATTTTCATTGAAAAGAAATGAAAGAAATGAAAGAACATACAAGGACATACAAACAAATAAAACAAACAATCCAACAAAAGGAGTCCAAATAACCACAAAAAAGGACTCCAATCCAAAAAAATGAAGTCTAGCTAATAACTACAAGAGGTCTTAGCTACCAAAACCTACATCGAAACATAAAACCTAATAACCTCTCCAACTCCCGACCTTTCAGCTCCTCTAGAAAGCCTATGATTCCTCTCAAGGTATGTCCTTTATGCCAAAAGCCAAAGAGACAAGTCTGCCAAAGAATTTCGCCCTACTCCCTGAAACCGAATTCAACAAAACCTCCTCCATTAAAGCCCAGCAATCCCTGCCCCAACTTAATTCCTTTTCTTAATATGCAATTTTAAAACAAAACCCCAACCAACTGAAACAAAAACTCGATTAAACAGATTCATTGGCTTTTCTCTCAGGTACTACGTATCAAACAGGCTAACAGAGAAAAGCGATGTATACAGCTTTGGGATAGCTCTATTGGAGATAATCAGTTGCAAACCAGTAATATCAAGAACCGGAGACACACCACATATAGCTAAATGGATTACCTCTTTGCTGGAGCGAGGAGATATCCAGAGTATAGTTGATCCAAGATTAGAAGGGCAATATGAAACAAACTCTGTTTGGAAGACGGTGGAAGTGGCAATGGCTTGTGTAGCGGCAAATTCCAGTAGAAGGCCGACGATGAGCGACATTGTGGCGGAACTTAAAGATTGTTTAGCTACGGAATTGAGCCGAAAGCTTGAGAATCGTTCGCTTGATTCGACAAATTCCATTGAAATGAGGTCCATCTCTGTAGGATTTAATGCTTCCGATTCAAATCCCATGGCGAGGTGAATATCGAATCATCGATCTTGAAACACATCCATAATTTCTTCTACATATTCTAAATCTTGGGCCTTCTTCATCTTCTTTTGGGATCATTTTAATCGAATCAATTGGCATTGAATGATTATGATTTCTCGAGGGAGATTCGTATTGTATTTGTTATTTGTCACGAACAAAACTTCGTATAGATTTGGTTAATGCATCTTACATTTTGAATAAGAGTTTTGAGTTAGTTTCATTCCTTCCAACTCTAGATAAAATAATCTATGTTTTTAGGTTAAATTGTTAAATTTGAAAAAAGTGCGACTAAATTTAATTTCTATCTTTATAGTTTGATAAAAATTCATGTAGATCGTTTTTTCTTTCAGACGGTCAATCTAATCCAAAATTTCAATTTTATATCTATCTAATAGTAATATGTTTTTGAACTCTCAATTTTGTATCTAACTAATGAATCTTCAACACTCATTTTTTAACTTTTTATAAGTTAATTGAACTCTTAGATATAAATGGTGAGATTTTATGTTTAAGGAAATCCTATATTTTTAATTATGGGTTTATTATCTATGAATTAGACAAAACACCAAGTTCATGTACTATACCTCTAATTTAACATTTTTTTTTTTAGTTCAGTGAATGTCATAATATATTGTTAGTTACACAACTTAAGAATAAATTAGTAAAAACAATTTGTAGATATAGAAGAATGAGTGTGAAAATATATAAATATAGTAAATTAAAGCTAAGACAAAAATAGAATTTGACGGTCTATATGTTTAGTCCCTAAAAGTTTAAATAGTTTTTTTTCCAGAAGTAATTAACATTATTTTCATGAATATTTATATAAACTTCAGTTCTTTGTGATTTAGACATAGTTTAAATTTTGGTTCCTGTTATTTTAGAAACCTAAACAATAGTTACAATTAATAATGTGAATTTTCAAAACTAAAGAAATTAACTTGTTAATCAAATCATCCAATAAAAAAAAAAAAAACAATATTTGTTTGAAATAAAGTTCTCAGGAAGAAATATTGTAAAAGAGAAAAAGTTTCTAGGGTTTATGTAATATTTTGGTTTAAATTAGAATTTGAAAATTTTGAAATTAGAGCATAATCACACCATCTTTTTCCAACCAAGAAATGATTATTATAAAATTTTATAAAAAACTGAAAGAATGCAATATTATAATTTAAATTAAAGTTTGAAATTAGAAAGATAATCACATCATTCGAACCAATTTTTTTTCTCTCTTTTTTTTAGGACGAGAAGATTATCACGAAATAAAAATATTAAGAATACTTTAAGTCAAATTAAAAGGATAATCAAATCATAAAAAGAAATGATTTTGAGGATGGTATTATCATAAAATTTTAAATTAAAGTATAATTAAGTGGTTAATCAAATCATCCCTTGAAAAAGATTATATATTTTTTTTAACCGATTATCATAAAACTAAAAAAGAAAATAATGATATTTTGGTTTAAATTAAAGTTTGAAATCAGACAAAAGAGAAATCGAAAGATGGGCTTTCGAAAATGTTGGGTTTCTTGGACCTTTTACATGAACTGTAATATAGACTTGTTATTTTGCTATATTTGTGAATAAATTGCTCATTTTGCTACATAATGAAGAAGAAGGAAAATAATAATAATAATAATAATTATTATTATCAAACATTTTCATGAATATTTATATAAAATTAAGAGATGAGAACATTGTGTTTAAGGAAAAAAAAAAACATCATAGGTAAAGACACATCAAGCTTTCATAATTGATAATTCCAACTAATGTTTGCCAACAGAATTGTTGCTGAACGTGCAGTTGACATTGATTTAGTCAACTGCTGAACCAGCCAAAGATGAGCAAACCAATCTGATCAACTTGGTTTTTTTTAGTACAATTATAAAAAATGTTGGTAAACTTTCCCTAATATTTTTTGTTATCCAAAACTTTAATTTTTTTTTTTAATACAAGATTTCTCTTGGTCATTAACACATATATTAAATCTTTATACTATAATAAGAGTAGAGCAATTCAAATGATATACCTCTCGTGCATTCTTAGCTATCATTTTCAAGTAATGCTGTCTTTTTTAATATTTCAATTGTACGATACTCTAGTTTGTTTATTTATTTATTTATTTGGTAAGTCCACGCAAAATTGACATGCAAACAAATGATCTAAGATGAGAAGTGACGAACCATACCATTGACTGAATTCCCTTCAAATATATCAAATCGATGTGATAAAAACAGAGAGAACTTACAAACTATCCATCTTCAAGAGCTAAAGTTGAGAGATTCCAAATGGAAACAGCAATAGCAATGTGGGTCTTGTTGAGTTGTTTTGCACTCCTTGTTGAAGCTCAAGATCAACCAGGCAAGTTTCTCAACTTCCATACCTTAGAGACTCTGTATGAACATCCTCTTTAAATTATTATATTGCTTGCTTACAAGTAATGCTTCTCCAGGCTTTGTTAGTCTAGATTGTGGTCTACAAGCAAATTCATCAGGCTACATCGATCCAAAGACAAATATTAAGTATATATCAGATGCAAGCTTTATAAATACAGGGGAAAGTAGAAGCGTAGCACCTGAGTTCAAGAACTATGAACAATCACACTGGACTCTAAGAAGTTTTCCTCAAGAAATTAGAAACTGTTACAATAAAAGCGCCATTAAAGACACCACGTATTTGATTCGAGCAAGCTTCTTATACGGAAATTATGATGGGTTCAATAAAACTCCACGGTTTGATCTGTATTTGGGCAATACTCGATGGACAACAGTGGATGATAGTTACTACTACACAGAAATGGTGCACACAACTTCAATAGATAAATTGCCAATCTGTCTTATCAACATTGGCTATGGAATACCATTCATCTCAACATTAGAGTTTAGAGAGCTTCCTTATCTCATTTACTATGCTCTATCAGTTTCCTTGCGCCTTTACCATCGGTACGATATGGGGTCAATAACAAATGAGCAATACAGGTTGGTTCATGCATGCTATTAGAAGAGTTGATTTTCCTAAATAGTAGCATGTTTTGAGAGTGATTTTTAAATCTTTATTCATTTAAAATCCATTTTAATGGTATGAAAATTGCGTTTAAATTGATTTTGAATGATTAAAAACATGTTTTGTAGTGATTTTAAACATGACAAATGTAATTTTAACGATTTCAAAAATACTCATGTAAGTAAACAGTGCTCATGTGTGTAAATATTGTATGTTTCTTTAGGTTTCCCGATGATACTTATGATCGAGTGTGGGAAACATATGAAGATGGTAACTATGCACAACTAAGTACCTCGGATCCTGTAGTTACTGCTAACTCTGAGTATACACCGGCGGTAGTCATGAAAACTGCTGCAACTCCAAAGAATGGGACCAACTACCTTAATTTCTCATGGGACTCCAGAAACGAAAGTGATAGATTTTATGCATATTCCTACTTTGCTGAACTTGAAAAGCTTCAGAGAAACCAATTTAGAGGATTTAATATCACTCATAATGGAAATTATAGGGATGGACCTATTATTCCTAAATATTTAAGCACAACATCATCTTTTTTAATCCTATCATCTCTATCAGGATCAAGACATGAATTGTCATTCGTCCCAATACAAAATTCAACTCTTCCTCCTATCATCAATGCTTTAGAAATTTATATTGAGATGGAGATCTCAGAACTAGAATCATACAGTGGAGATGGTACGCCATTTTAGGGTTTTTTTTTTTTACAAAGTGATTTTTTCTTTACTTATAACGTTATATTTATAGACAATTTATTGAAAATCAGTGGATGCAATCAGTCATGTTCAGTCAACTTATGGAATAATAAAAAATTGGGAAGGAGACCCATGTATGCCAAGTGGATATCCATGGAGTGGTTTGAATTGCAGCTCTGATCCAGTCCCTAGAATCACATCACTGTAAGTTTTGAATCTTGAGTAGCAAAGTAACAAATAAAGTTCATTTCTATCAACTACTAGCCAAAGTTAACTGTATATGAGAGAATTGGACTATACTACTAGCTAAAATCTTTTGTGTGAGATAATAGAACTCTGTCATACCAGGAACTTGTCTTCAAGCGAATTGAAGGGTGAGATATCTCCGCACATAATCAGTCTACCAATGTTACAGACATTGTAAGAATCTCTTCATAGATATTTAGATTAATATGATTAAACCAATGCTAAAAGTAATGAAATTATATTTTAGGGATTTGTCAAACAATTACTTGACAGGAGAAGTACCTAGATTTCTGTCCCAGTTGGAACACCTCAAAATCCTGTAAGTAAATCTAGAAGAAAAGAACTGAAGCACAAATTAACCTTAATATAGAAATTAAACCATTCTTTTTTCCCTTCGCAGAAACTTAGAGAATAACAATCTCACAGGCTCTCTTCCACCAGAGCTTATCAAAAAACAGAAGAACCGTTCACTTACATTAAGGTCCATTATAGGGAGGGAAAAACACGAACTTACATTCTTCTTCAAGCATATAACATCTATGTCCATGATAAGAATTCAGTTTTGCATTAACACAGTGTATTTCATGACATTGACAGAATACAAGGCAATCCAAATTTATGTACCTTAGAGCCATGCACAAAGATGACACCTGAGAACAAGAAAAGCAACAGCATAATCATTCCAGCAGTAGCATCAGTGGGTGGATTGCTTGCATTCCTCATAATTGCAGCAATTATTTATTGGATTGCTAAATCAAATAAGAAACAACAAGGTGAGGTTGCTTTGATAGTGGATCCTGCAAAGACTTACACCCATTTAGGCAGTTCCTTGGAGACAAGGAGACAACAGTTTACTTATGCAGAAGTTGTGAGGATGACCAACAATTTTGAGAGGGTTCTTGGTAAGGGAGGTTTTGGGATGGTTTACTATGGAGTTCTAGATGACACTCAAGTGGCTGTGAAGATGATTTCTCCATCAGCTGTACAAGGCTATCATCAGTTTCAAGCAGAGGCATGTGCCTAAGATATAGTATCTAACTTTTAGAAAAAGTTAGTTTAGTTCATACTTCTTTGCTAGGATAAAAAAGACGTCCACTTTCTTTCAGGTTACAATTCTTATGAGAGTTCACCACAGAAACTTAACAAGCCTTGTAGGGTGTATGAATGATGGAGGTCACCTTGGCCTCATTTATGAGTACATGGCCAGAGGAAATCTGGCCGAGCATCTTTCTGGTAATCTTCTAGCTCTAGCTACAACTTACATGTTACAGCACATGCTTCACAACCCAATTCACAAATTGAAAATATAAAATTAAACTCAATTTTAGAGACCAAAATCTGAAGCTTAACCACATTTTGGTTGTCTGCCACAGAGAAAAGCTCAAGTATCTTAAGCTGGGAAAACAGACTTCGGATTGCAATAGATGCAGCTCAAGGTGTGTGGGATAAGTTTATAATTCCTTTTAACTTTCGGCAAACACATTATTGGCATTCTAGAAAAAGAAAAACTTACAGTGTTGAATATGGCAATACAAATACGCAGGGCTGGAGTATCTGCATCATGGCTGTAAGCCACCAATAGTCCACAGGGATGTGAAAACAACAAACATCTTATTGACAGAAAAATTCAACGCCAAACTTTCTGATTTTGGTCTTTCCAAGACTTATCCAACAGATGACAAGTCCTACATGAGCACTGTTATTGTTGGCACTCCCGGTTACCTTGATCCAGAGTGAGTACTAAAGTTTCAACATTTTTCAATCCACTACTTCTCAAGTGGATAAATTTTAGAAAAAAAGAAAAAGAAAATGAAGGAAACAAACACTGGTGGCTTGTCTCTCAGGTACTTTACATCAAACAGGCTAACTGAAAAAAGCGATGTGTATGGTTTTGGAGTTTCCTTGATGGAAGTAATTAGTTGCAGACCAGTAATTTCAAACATCCAAGACCCGGAAACGAATTACATAGCCAAATGGCTTCGTACCATGGTTGCTCAGGGAGATATCAAGAACATAGTCGACCCAAGGTTAAAAGAAGCATATGAATGTAACTCTGTTTGGAAAGCTGTAAAAGTATCATTGGCTTGCGTATCAGAAAACTCCAGTCAAAGGCCAACGATGAATCAAGTGGTGATAGAGCTGAAGGATTGCTTGGCCATGGAGTTGAATCAGAGATCTAAAAGTAGTCCACTGAAATGATGTCCATAACTATGTCGAGATTCTGTGAATGCCACCCATGCCAGTCCAGTGTCAAGGTGAAAAGATTCAAAAATTTCTGGTTTCAACTTTCAGTTTCCCTTGGAACTATTTGAATTGATTGGTGTACCACTGAAGTTGATTTTGCAATTGTGTATACATTGGGCAATGAAGTTGATGTGTTTTGTTCATCTTTATTACAACAATATAAGAATAAGATCAGTGTTTCCCTTGCAAGTTTGGAACTAACACCTCAATTGTGCCATTTTGGAATGAAGAATCACACTATACAACCATTGGAGAATAAGAAACTTGTAGATTTTTTTACAGTAACCTAATGGACTCCAATTAAACAACCCTAGGGTATAATTGGGCATCAAAAGCCTGGGTTTAATTGGAGAGTTTAAGAAGCCTAGAATTGTCAAAAACTATGAAGCCAAAAAGGACGCGGACAGATTTGGAAAATTTTTACAGCGTCTCAACATTGCAATAACCTTAGGGAGGAAAAAAAAGATTGATTATCTACCTGTCTCCAATGTTACTACTTTATTGATGCAATTAAATGTTTATTGCCTATAATCCTTTTGGCCATGGATTACATGTTCAGTTCATCTAAATTTATGCTTCGAAAAGTGTGGTTTCAATTAGAATATAAATCGCATGATTGAAGGTTGTTCTGTCATGAACAAAATCATGGCTCCTTCGGAGGTTTTCAAAAGTAGAAATCTTAATGTGTTGCATGTTATTAAAAGCTACACAACAATATTTGTTTTATAATTTTGCAAAAGAGTTAATTAATCTTTAGCGACCAGTTATTATCTTTGTCACCTTCACTAATGGAGTAGTTGCATCAGCAATCTTAGCTATTTGACTAATCCATTCATTAGTCTAATAGGTCAACTCAATTTCCTAAGGTTTATCCTCCTGATTTTTCACTTCATTTTTCTCTTGTTTTATTTTTATCATTCCATCCACTTTCCTTTCTATAAATTAAATTTGGTGTTAATATATATGGTGCTCATTTGAACTAAAAAACTAAACCTATCAATCACACTCTTCACTCAAATCACTAGTTTAAAACTTGACACCGTACACTTGCAATTATTTTTAATATAAAATCTTCATAGTTTAGATCTTTCTTAACTATGCAATTTAGACCAAACGTAGACAATCCTTGATTTCAAATAGAGAATCCGAGGCTCAAGTAGCATAATATATAGGGAATCATAACCGCCTAAACATATATGTTGGTCTTAAAGTTTCTCATACTACTCTGAATCAACGAACTGGTTTCTACTCACAGCAAGTCACACTAACCATATGAAAGAAAAGTCATGGACTCATAATCAAGACCCACAATATGCCCATTAAATAGCTCAAACATAATCGACACCAAAATTATTACCCACATGCAAAGTATAAATAAATTCAAACACGATCATCAATATCTTAACATGTTAACATATGATTATCGATATCAACATTTTAGCTTATAGGACAAGACTCAAGAAAGTTGAAACCACCTATGGACAATGGACATACCCAAATCTATGGAGGAATTATATGAACCCAGTGTCTTTAAAACCACATCATAGGTAAGGGTAACTATATTCTCGTTATTCAATGTCTTTGAAGAGGCACAGTGATTAAGCTTTCATAATTCCAGCTAACGTTGCTAACAACAGCATTGATGCTGATTGTACACTTGGCATTCTATCAGTCAACTGTTTGATCTGTACAAGATGAGCAAATCAAACCTACCCACTTGCTTTTTCCAACTTTTCATAACATTTTTATCCAAAACTCCAATGTTAATACCAATCAAATCATTTCTAAATTCCTAGCTATTATTTTTATGTGACCTTAGCTTCTAATAATCTAATGTATTGATGGTTTGGCGCTCCCATTTGGGTCAAATTCCGTTTAAAAGTGACATGCCAATAACTTTTATTAGGTGGAGTAGGCAATTGATTCTCTTTAAATATACCAAACTAATTGGATAAGAAAAGAGAAACTGAACATATTGATTATGTTGTCTCTGCTCAGGTTAGCTAACGAACAATCTGCAAGTTTAATTTACCTCTTCAACTTTCAAGAGCAAAGTTGAGAGACCAATGAAAATTCAAGCAGCATTTACGACATCAAACCATTGGAGTTCCCAGAAAAGCAACACAACTTAACATTTAGAGTCCGTTTGGATTGACTTAAAAAAAAAAAAAAAAAAGGTGTTTTCCAAAAAATTCATTTTTATTTAAACTCCTTTGAAAAAAAAAACGTTTAAAATACACTTCAAAAGCTATTTTGAGAGATTGCCAAACACTTCAATTTTTTTTCCAAAATTACTTATTTTTAGATTAAATACTTGAAAATGTATTCCAAACACACTCGAAGTGCAAGTATTTTGCCCAAGATATAATCATAGTTCACTATCATTAAGGTACCTTTTTTTGGAATAAATGAACTTTTGAATCATATTTGAGTTGCAGACTACAAGTCAAACAAGCCTGCTAAGGAAATCTGTTGATGACAGTGTGGAAGGTAATTCATATCTGGAATGCACAAATGAGGAAGTGGTGGTGAAGGAGGAGTAGAACAGCATCAATCCGTGGTCTGCTTGTCATTGCTATAATTGCAGGGATCGTTTCTTTTGGATTGCTAGATCAAAAAGGAAACAAGAAGGTAATGATGCCGTGGGGATGCATCGTCCAAAAAAAACCAACATTAACGTTGGCGAGAGTGCTTTGGAAACCAGAAAACATCAGTTTACTTATTCTGAAGTAGTGAGAGAGTGGCCAACAATTTTCTGAGGATTCTTGGGACAGAGGAAGCTTTGGAGTAGTTTACCATGGAATGATTGATGATATTCAAGTGGCTGTGAAGATGCTAGCTCCGCCAGCAATACAAGACCAAGATCAGTTCAAAGCTCAGAGGAATGTATTTTATATAAGAGTATTTCATATTCTGGAATTCTCAGAAAAATATTTACCTCAAACTTTTGCTAATTTCATACAGGTTACAATTCTTCTTAATCTTCACCACAGAAACTTGACAAATCTTGTAGGGCAATTGAGGGAAGGAACTTACCTTGGCCTAATTGTCGAGTACGTGGCTACTGGAAGTTTAGAGATATGTAGAAATAAGTTCAAATGTCATAAGTTGGGAAGACAGACTCCGAATAGCAATGGATGCAGCTCAAGGTGAGACAGAGGCTTTATCCAAACTTCTTTACAACACATTATCTACTTTTTCTTCATTCCTAATCCCTGAGAGGTATCAAGTTTGCAAAATGCAGGACTAGAGTACCTGCATGATGTTTGTAAGCCACAAATAATCCATGGAAATGTAAAACCAACAACATCTTCTTGACTGAAAATTTTCAAACTAATCTTTCTAACTTCGGTGTTTTCAAGAGCTACCCAACAAAAGATAATACCGGTAACCTTGACCCGTAGTAAGTACTAATTTCAAACATTTCTCAAGCCATTGCTTCTCCATTTGATGTCTTTTAATTCTTCCCTCAGAAGGAAAATAATTGTAAGAGACAAATTTGAAGAAACTTCATTGATTCCCTCTCGTGTACAAAACATCAAAAAGGCTAAGCCCGAAAAGTGAAGTGTACAGCTTCAGCCCTACTCTGTTGGAGATAGTGAGTTGCAAACAAACGATATCAGAATCTCAAGGCCAGAATTCAATCCATATAATTAAATGGGTTGGCTCCATGCTGGCTCTAGGTGATTTTAGAAATATAGCAGACCAAAGATTAAAAGGAGAACATAGCATAAACTCTGTCCGAAAAGTGGTGGAAGTAGCAATGGCTTGTGTATCAGTGAATTCTGAGAGAAGTGCAACAACAAATCAAGTAGTGGCAGAATTGAAAAGTTGGTTGGCTATAGAATTGAGTATAACGTCTGACGGTCAGCCTCCTGACTCAACAGAGTCCATTGAGATGGCATCCATCTACATGGCTTTGCCTCCTCAATCAAGTCCCATGGCGAGGTGAAATTTGTTGGAAGATCATCTCCCTCTTTCCCGATGATTCATTGAAGGTTTTCATTCCAGAATTTATCTAAGTCATCGGATTTGATCACTTGGCTGTTGAAACTTGAAGTGTACAAAATTGTGGCTTTTCATCCCACGTAAGCACATATAAAACCTTGTGTTTTTCATGATCAAAATTGAATATTCCATGCTTTGGCCAAAAATAAAAATGTTGTTCTTAGATAAGGAAAATAACAATTTTTAAGAATAATGGGTGCTAGCCAAGATGATCATAGCTCAACTGGTCCTATTTAAACAATAATCTCTGCTGCAATCAGTACGATGTAGATGGTTGAGTTGAAACTCTCCAGTCAACTGCTTGTATTAAGAAGAAAAAAAAAAGATGGAATGTCAAAAATATGCAAAAATACACCCAATTATAATTGCCAAATATTCTCTAAAAAGAAAAACCAACATATTTCTCAAAAAGAGAGAGAGAAACCAACATTCTTTATTGGTGAAATTGGTGGGATGCTAGAAGATATGTTTACAGAGGCTGAATGTCTAAGACCTAAATCTATAAACTAAAACTGCAGAACATTTTAGATTTAACAATCTGAACTTTTTTTCAAGACTAAAAATCACCAAGCTCAATTTTCAATCTCTGTTCATTTGACAAATTTGATAAGAATGTCAAATTTAAAGCGATTGTAAAGCAGTGTTCAAAATTTATCCATACATCTAAAATGAGATTGTTTAAGCTAATTCTTGTAATAATCAGAGGAACATAATGACTTTTGATAAAGTAAATGAACTTCTCCTGGTCTTGAATAAGTCATCAATATTTTTATGAAGTCTCCTCATTATGTATATAAAATAATCATACATCAAAATCATGTAGTTGAAATTCCATTGCCAACTAGGGAAAATGATATATGCAATATCAAGAAATCAGTACCAAGTGTATACACAAGAACTTTAATAGGTTGAAAAGCTGATAGTTCTTCTCTGCAACAATAGCACTCTGCTTCAAGTTCATGATCAATCTTCAGAATTTTATTCAAAGAAAACCAACTTCAAGTGTCCTATCTACAGTCAACCAGAAAGAGATTCCAGAGGGGTGATGATGGGTACAAGAACAAGAAGTTTTCTATTTTGTTTAGCTCTTATACATGCTGTTCAAGCTCAAGATCAATCAGGTAAATATTGTAATGAATAAATGTATTTTCTCGGTAAACATTCTTAACATCATATTTGGTTAAGGAAAAGTGATCTCTCAGGTTTTATAAGCCTGGATTGTGGACTACCAGCAAATTCTAGCTACACCACAAATCTCACCTACATCTCAGATGCAGCATACATAAACAGTGGTGAAACAGGAACCATAGACTTAAATAAAAATAGCTATGAACAACAACTATGGTCCCTTCGATGCTTTCCCAATGGCACCAGGAACTGTTACAATATAAGCGATATTACTAGTGGTACCAAGTATTTAATTCGAGCAAGCTTCTTGTATGGTAATTATGATGGGTTGCGATCTTCACCAATCTTCGATCTCTACTTCGGAGATAGCTTGTGGGATACGGTGAACATTACGTTAGAAGCATATACATTCATTTATGAAATCATTCATATTCCATCGACAAACAAAGTACAAATCTGCCTGATCAATATAGGAGCCGGAACACCTTTCATCTCAGCACTAGAATTTAGACCTTTGCCAGACTATATTTACCCAATTGGATCTGGGTCCCTCTTGCTTACTTTTCGATGGGATATCGGTTCGACATCAAACATCTCATACAGGTTACTTATTATTGATTTATCAGTTTAGAGTGAAATTATTCTATATCACAACATGGATTTTTATTGAGCTGGAAAGACTCATTTCTTTTCTCTGTGAGTGCCTTTGTTTCAGGTTCCCTTACGATGTTTTTGATCGGATATGGCTTCCCGTTAATAATGATAACTATTTCAATCGATTAAGTACCTCTCTAACTGTAGATGTCAATCAAACAGAGAACCAGCCACCAGCCATTGTTATGGAAACTACTATAGTCCCAAAAAATGCAAGCAATCCTTTTTCTCTTACATGGGAGACAGATGATGAAAATACCCAGTATTATGCATATCTTTATTTTGCTGAGCTGGTCAAGCTTAAACGCAACCAGTTTCGAGGCTTCAACATCAGTCATAACGGGAAATATTGGAAGGGACCTGTTATTCCTGATTACTTGAACACAAGCAGCATTTACAACATCAAACCATTGGACCTCGAAAAGCAACACAACTTAACTTTTACTCGAATTGAAAATTCAACTCTACCTCCAATCTTCAATGCTGTAGAAATTTATTCCAATACTGAGATCTCAGAACTAGAAACAGATCAGGGAGATGGTATGTTGATTCCATTTCTCATTATCCGCATCTTAGTTTTGCCTTTTACATTCGGTCACTCAAAATTTTAAACGTGGGCAATAATTAAATAAATGCATTGTATGGAAATTAGTTGATGCAATCACAAAAATAAAGTCAACTTACGGAGTGATCAAAGATTGGGAAGGAGATCCATGCATCCCAAGAGCATATTCTTGGAGTGGTATAGGTTGCAGCAATGAATCAAGCCCAAGAATCATATCTCTGTAAGTACATACATTACATACACACTTCGCTTAGGAAATAATAACCTGGTCGTCTAAGTTTGCCAGCCAACAGCAGAAGTTGAGATAATTGAAGTAATAAAAAATATTACAGGAACTTGTCATCGACCAGTTTGACAGGCCTTATATCAAATGATATATCTGATCTAACTGCCTTGCAAATTTTGTAAGTATTCTCTCATTTAAATGTTACAAGTAAATTGGATCAACAACATGCATTTTCACCCTTAGATTAATTACAAAATTAATTGAGTTTTTATTTCAGGGACTTGTCAAACAATAGCTTAACAGGAAAAGTGCCCGATTTTTCCAAATTGTTAAACCTCAAAGTCCTGTAAGTTACTTAAAACAAAGAAGTCAAGGAAGGAAGACGCAGTTTGCAAGATGATTGAAAATTTATTTACTCTTTTTACAGAAATTTGGAGAACAACAATTTCTCATGTCCAATTCCACCTGAACTCGTAAGAAGATTCAATGATAGTTTACTATCATTAAGGTCTCTTTCTTGGAATAGATGAACTTATAAATAGTACTCCGGTTTCAACCTGTAAGTCTAACAAGCCTGCTTGTGGAAATCTTATGATGACAGTAAACAATGCAACGGCGAGATGATAGTGGTGGAAAAGGAGAAGAAAAACAAAGTTGTAATTCCAGTAGTAGCATCAATCGGTGGTCTGCTTGTCATTGCCATGATTGCAGGGATTGTTTTCTGGATTGCTAGAACAAAAAGGAAACAAGAAGGTAATGCTGCCATGGAGATGCATCATCTAGAAACCAACATTAACGTTGGTAACAGTTCTTTGGAAACCAATAGACGTCAGTTTACTTATTCTGAAGTTGTGAGATTGACCAACAATTTTGTGAGGATTCTTGGGAGAGGAAGTTTTGGAGCAGTTTACCATGGAATGATTGATGATATTCAAGTGGCTGTGAAGATGCTAGCTCCATCAGCAATACAAGGCCACGATCAATTCAAAGCAGAGGAATGTACTTTATATAGAGTATTTCATATTTGGTATTCTCATAAAAATATTTACCGGACACTTGTTTATCAGACTAAAAAGATGCTAATTTCATACAGGTTACAGTTCTTCTTAATGTTCACCACAGATACTTAACAAACCTTGTAGGGTATTTGAGTGAAGGAACTCACCTCGGCCTAATTTTCGAGTACATGGCCAATGGAAGTTTAGCACAGCACCTTCATGGTAATCTTCTAGTATCTAGCACAGATTTGAAACATATGCATCAGCTTCCACATTATATTGAAAATTTTAAACTCGTTTCAAACAACAAAAATGAAAATTGAGGCCTCCTTCCATTGTTTTCATTGAATATGCAGAGATAAGTTCAAGTGTCATAAGTTGGGAAGATAGACTCCGAATAGCAATGGATGCAGCTCAAGGTGTGACAAGTTTCGTTCGAACTTCTTTACAACACATTATCTACTTTTATTTCTATCCTAAACCCTAGGTGGTATCGAGTTTGCAAAATGCAGGACTTGAATACCTGCATGATGGTTGTAAGCCACCAATTATCCACGGAAATGTGAAACCAACAAACATCTTGTTGACTAAAAAATTCCAAGCTAAACTTTCTGACTTCGGTGTTTCCAAGAGCTACTCAACAAATGATAATACCGGTTATCTTGACCCAGAGTAAGCACTAAATTTCAAACATTTCTCAAATTTCTTTTGGCTTTTCCTTCGAAAAGCAATGGAAAGAGACAAATTAGAAGAGACTTCATGGCTTGTCTCTCAGGTACAAAACATCAAACAGGTTGAGTTCGAAAAGTGATGTGTACAGCTTCGGCCTTACACTGTTAGAGATAGTGTGTTGCAAACCAGTGATATCGAAATCTCAAGGCCATGATTCAATTCATATAATTAAATGGGTTGGCTCCATGGTTGCTCAAGGTGATTTTAGAAACATAGCAGACCAAAGATTAAAAGGAAAATATAACATAACCTCCGTCCGAAAAGCGGTGGAAGTAGCAATGGCTTGTGTGTCAGTGAATTCTGAGAGAAGGCCAACAATGAATCAAGTGGTGGCAGAACTGAAAAGTTGCTTAGCTATTGAACTGAGTCGAACACCAGAGAATCAAGATCCTTGTTCAACAGAATCCACGGAAATGACATCAATCTACATGGTTTTGCCTCCTCAAACGGGTCCCATGGCGAGGTGAAATTGGTTAGAAGATCAGAATTTATCATTTTGTTGTTCAATCTTGAAGCGTACAAATTTCGATTTCATGGGTTTAAAAAAAAAAAACCAAGAGAGAAAAAAAACTGTGCCCTAATTGCTGCTTCTTCGGGCGGCCTTGATCTTGCAGAATACTACATTATATCATGTGAAAAGATGATTTCATTCCTAAATCGAAATCCGTTGTGCACGCTAATTCAAATTTCTTTTGTTCTTGAATTTTTAATGCGATTATTTCATCAAGATTTTATTCAGTTCATAAATTTTAGAATTTTGAGTTTAGATTTAATTTGGTTATAGAATTTCGTGTCCTTCTTCTTCCAGTTGATGTTGGCTTACGTTGCCGCACAATCTAAAAACGGTGAAAGTTTGTTCTCTCCTAAGTCTAAGTTTGTTCGTCAGAGTATTGGGATGAGCCAGCAACGAGCAAAACCCTCGTGATTTTACTTCTCAATTTACACAAATTCTCACTTTTAGGCGCCAGTTAGCTTTTTATTGTTAAATTTAATTGCCAATTAATTCATCTCTGTCAATTTTTTTTATCAATATTAAATTAATTTTAAAATATGGACATCATGATTATTTTAAATTAACACCCATAACTAAAAATGAACTGAGTAAAAGTTTAAAATTTAGATATAAACCAAATAGAAACTAATCACAGAATTTGATAATATTTTAAAACACAAGAAAAAAAAAAAAAAACTTAACAATGGATTTAGGGTTTTTTTTTTATTCAGAACAAAGTTGTGTTTTTTCATAAATTTAATAGCTCTTGACTTTTGTCGATTTTATTTCTAAACTTTAAAAGGTGTCTATAAATTTAGAAGCTCTCAATTTTATATCTAATAAACACCTAAACTTTATGTAAAAAAGATATTTAAAGTATCTGAACTTTTTTAAAAACTAATTCATTTATTAGATATGAACTTTATGTTCAATCAAACCTAAACCTTCAATTCTTTGTTTTCTCAGTAGGTTAAGATGGATTGAAGTACATGGCCATCGGGAATTTAGATTTTTTTTTTTTTCCTTGTCTTCACATGGCTGAGTGCTACTAGTCCAGTCCATTATCATTCAGATAATTGGTGCTCGTTGAGTTCCT
Source organism: Citrullus colocynthis (assembly GCA_031780015.1). Classification (NCBI taxonomy): domain Eukaryota; kingdom Viridiplantae; phylum Streptophyta; class Magnoliopsida; order Cucurbitales; family Cucurbitaceae; genus Citrullus; species Citrullus colocynthis. The sequence goes on along the minus strand of QLSR01000165.1, from coordinate 3,225,580 downwards.
ACTTGGTTGCGTTCTTATTATTCAAAAGGAAACTAAGCCCTAAAATAGAGTCTAGGTTTCAAAAATAATATATATATATATATAGCTTTAATGTCAAAACAATGACGTTGCTGAGGACAGCATGATACCAGACGATTGTGTTGAAATTCTGTTTGTCCAACTGTTTGCATTCAAATACATGAACAAGTCCTGCCTAATTAAATAAAACAAACAAACAAATCAGTATAATCCCAAGGGTTGATGGTTCGATTCTTGAACTCAAAAAATAAAAAATATGACCAGGTCCAAGTCAACTTACAAACATGAGCAACAATACCCCAAACCGGAACTGCTTGATCAAAAAAAGAAAACACATTCCTTACTGGTTGAATTGGTGGAATGTTAGAAGATATGTCTTTAGGTGCTATGAATCTAATATCTATGACCAATATCTATAACCTGCAGAACATTTAGATTTATCAATCGGAACCTTTCTTTGAAGTCTCCAACCATCTGTTCTTTTGCCAAATTTAATGAGAATATCACATTCAAAATATTATTATTGCAATGTTCAAAACTTGTCCAGACATAAAAAATTATATTATTCAAGATAACCAGTTGAATTATCATATGAAGATAATGTCTTTTAATAAAGTAAATGAACTTCTAATCTTAAATGTCTCATCCTCAAAAAAATATATTAAAAGGCCCTACATCAAAACCAACAGCGGAAGCATTATAATCAATAAGGAGAAATGAAATATTCAATGTCAAGACAAAAGCACGAAGCGTACATGTAAGAACTTTACTTGGAAAGCCTATAAAGCCGAGAGTTGTTCTGTTTTCAAGCTGATGATCAATCTTCAGTCTTTCATTCAAGAAAACTGACTTAAATTCTTATCTGCAGCAAATCTGATAGAAATTCCTAAGGATGATGAACACAAGAACAAGATGTTTTCTGGTTGGTCTAGCTCTAGTACTTGCTGTTCAAGCTCAAGATCAATCAGGTAAATATGGTTATGCTATGCATATTTGTATATTTCTATATAAACATTCTTTAAATTGTATTGGGCTAAACTAATCTCTCAGGTTTTATAAGTTTGGATTGCGGATTACCAGAAAATTCAAGATACAACGAGCCAACAACAAACATTGACTACATTTCAGATGCAGAATATATAAACAGTGGTGAGAGCAAAAGCATAAACGTAAAATTCAAAAGCATCTATCAAAGACAACTACAGTCCCTTAGAAGCTTTCCAGAAGGAATCAGGAACTGTTACAACATAAGCAATATTATCAGCGAAAACAAATACTTAATTCGAGCAAGCTTCTTGTATGGAAATTATGATGGGTTAAATAACTTACCAATCTTTGATCTCTACTTTGGAGATAGCTTGTGGGATAAAGTGGAGATTAAGTACACAGCAGTTGAGACCTACAAAGAAATCATACATATTCCATCAGTAAATAGAGTACAAATCTGTCTGATTAACACGGGAACTGGAAAACCTTTCATCTCTGCATTGGAATTTAGACCTTTACCAAATGATACTTACCCAATTCCATTAGGATCCTTCTCAACTTTTGCTCGATTGGATATGGGGTCAATATCAAATGTATCATACAGGTCAGTTGTCATTGACACATCAATTTTGCCTTGAGATATTGTATATCACAGCATGAAATTTCTAAAATGGTTAAAAGGGATATTTCTTTTGTGTGCGCCCCTTTGTTTCAGGTACCCTTATGATGTTTTCGATCGAATTTGGTATCCTTTCAATAACGATGCCTATTATATTCGATTAAGCACCTCTCTTACTATAGATGCCGATGGCCACACCAAGCACCATCCAGCAGCCATAGTCATGGAAACTGCTATGACACCAAAAAACACAAGTCAATCTATTGATCTTTGGTGGGAGTCGGATAATGAAAACACCCAGTATTATATATATCTTCACTTTGCTGAGTTGGTAAAGCTTCAACGTAAACAATTCCGAGGCTTCAACATCAGTCATAATGGGCAATATTGGGGTGGACCTATTATTCCTGATTACTTGTACACAAGCAGCATTTATAGCATCAAACCACTGGAATTCCCGCAAAAGCAACACAACTTTTCATTTTTTCAAACTGAAAATTCAACACTTCCTCCAATCATCAATGCTTTAGAAATTTATTTCAAAATTGAGGTCTCAGAGCTAGAATCAGATCGTGAAGATGGTATGATAAGTTAACTTTCCATCGTTCCCTTCTTATTTTCACCTTTTACATTCCGATGGCACACAAATTTAAACTTAAGTGATGATTCCATGAATGCATTATACTGAAAATTAGTGGATGCAATGAGAAAATTGAAGTCAACTTACGGAGTCATCAAAGATTGGCAAGGAGATCCATGCATCCCCAAATCATATCCTTGGAGTGGTGTGGGTTGTACCAATGAGTCAATCCCAAGGATCATATCGCTGTAAGTCTATGCATGCTTTACTTAGAAATAACCTTATCATTTAATTTTGCTAGCCAACCATACACGTTTAGATAAATAAACTAATAAAAAAAAATACAGAAATTTATCGTCAAGTGGTCTGACAGGAGACATATCTCCAGATGTATCCAATCTAGCAGCCTTAGAAATTCTGTAAGTATCTTTACTTTACATGGTATCTAAACTAGGATCTCCAATTTCATCTTAGAACCAATTATAGTAATTGAGTTTTAATTTCAGGGACTTGTCAAACAATGGCTTAACAGGAAAACTGCCTGATTCTCTGTCCAAATTGTCAAACCTCCAAGTCTTGTAAGTTACTTATAATGGAAAAAAGTCAAGGACCACACAGTTTTGTAGCATGATTGAAAATTTATTCTCTCTATCTACAGAAACTTGGAGAACAACAATCTCTCATGTCCAATTCCACCTGAACTCATAAGAAGATTCAATGATAATTCAATATCATTAAGGTCTCTTTCTTGGAATAGACGAATTTGTAAATAATATTTCAATTTCAAACTGTACGTCTAACATGGCTGCTAATGAAAATCTATTGATGACAGTGTGAAAGGTAATCCAAATCTTGAAGCACGTTCTTTAGGTGATTGCACTGAGGAGCAGAAAGGGGATAAGCAGAAAGAAAAGAACAAGTTTGTGATTCCAGTAGTAGCTTCAGTTGGTGGCCTACTTGCCATTTCCACAATTGCAGGGATTGTCTTTTATATGGCTCGATCAAAAAGGAAAGAACAAGGTAAAGATGTCTTGGAGGTGAATTGTCAAGAAACCAACAAGGACGTTGGTGGCAGTTCTTTGGAAACTAGAAGGCGGCAGTTTACTTATTCTGAAGTTGTGAGAATGACAAACAATTTTGAGCAGATTCTTGGTAGAGGTAGTTTTGGAGCAGTTTACCGTGGGTTGGTTGATGATATTCAAGTGGCTGTGAAGATGCTAGCTCCATCAGCAATACAAGGCCACGATCAATTTAAAGAAGAGGAATGTACTTGTATATAGTATCTCATATTTGGATATTCTCATTAAAATATTTAGCTCACACTTGCTTATCAGTCTAAAAAGATGTTACTTTCATACAGGTTACCATTCTTCTTAAAGTTCACCACCGAAACTTGACAAATTTTGTAGGGTATTTGAACGAAGGAACTCACCTTGGCCTCATTTATGAGTACATGGCCAATGGAAGTTTAGCACAGCGCCTTTCCGGTAATCTTTTCTTTTAGCATCTAGCAAAGAATTGAAAGATATGTATCACATTCCAACTTAAATTGAAAATTTTAATTCCATTTCAATAAAAAGAATGAGAAAATTAGGCTCCCCTTGTTCTTTTTATCGGATACGCAGAGATAAGTTCAAGTGTCATAAGTTGGGAAGATAGACTCCGCATCGCAATTGATGCAGCTCAAGGTGAGATAAGTTTTCATTCAAGCATCTTCACAAACACATTATCTAGTTTTGTTTTTCTCCTCTACAAAATGATAACCTTGAGTGGTATTGAGTTTACAAAATGCAGGACTAGAATATCTGCATGCTGGTTGTAAGCCACTAATAGTCCATGGAGATGTGAAACCAGCAAACATCTTGTTAACTGAAAATTTCCAAGCTAAACTTTCTGATTTCGGTCTTTCCAAGAGCTACCCAACAAATGATAAAACTAGTTACCTTGACCCAGAGTAAGTACTAATTTCAAACATTTCTCAATGATGTCATTTAGTTTTTCCTCAAAAGGGAAGAAAAGGTGAAAGACAAATATGAAGGAACTTTATGCCTTGTCTCTCAGGTACACAACATCAAACAGGCTAAGTCAAAAAAGTGATGTGTATAGCTTTGGCATCGCTCTGTTGGAGATAGTGAGTTGCAGACCAGTGATATCAAAATCCCAAGGCCACAGTTCGGTTCATATAGTTAAATGGGTTGGTTCCATGGTTGCACAAGGTGACATTCAAAATATAGCAGACCCAAGATTGAAAGAAGAATATAACATACACTCTGTTCGAAAAGCAGTGGAAGTAGCAATGGCTTGTGTATCAGTGAATTCTGAGAGAAGGCCAACAATAAGTCAAGTGCTGGCAGAACTGAAAGGTTGCTTGGCCACAGAATTGAGCCGAGCACCGGATAGTCAGCCTCCTAATTCAACAGAGTCCATTGAAATGACATCCATCTACATGGTTTTGCCCCCTCAGTCAGGTCCCACGGCAAGGTGAAGATCATTTGAACGTCACTTTGTTCTTTACCATTCATCTGATATAGGGGTTTCCCCTCCAGAAGTTATCAAAATTGTTGGATTCTATCATTTGGCCATTGAAACCTGAAACATATAAATTTCGCCTTCAACCCCAACATTAATGTCTCTTGTTAGTAGAATAATGTGAAAAACTGTTCCCTAATTGCTTTGGCTTTTGGTGGTGTTGAAGAAAAGTTTCTTATGTCATGAGCAAAGTAAATAAACTAAGTCATAAACCAATTTCATTCCTAAATCTGTTTGATAACCTTTTGGAGCAAGGTCCAATTCTTACTTTATGAAGTCAATTTTAACCTAAATCTAGACGTTTTTTTTCTTTTTTTTTCTTCTGGATAAGAAACAGACATGTATATTCCATCAGAGACCAAAAGAGAACAACCTAAGGGCAAGGGCTTGAGAAAAGCCCTTCCCAAAGCACTAGTGCAGAAGGGCCTTACAATTGTTTAAAATCATCAAAGGCTACAATTACAAAAGAATTTGGTGTAATTTGTACACCACCAAGAAGCTGTATGTCGAACAATAGCCCAAAAAGAATCAAAGAAGCATACTTATCTTCAAAAATTCTACTATTCCTTTCTTTCCAAAGGAACCACAAAAGAGACCGTGTAGCACATGTCCAAAGAACTTTCCCTTTCTTCATCCTTGACAAAGTAATTTTTTTTTTCTAAAGAACCCAACTTTTCACTGATAAGATGAAAGAGACTAATGCTCAAAGTATAAAAATTTCCAAGATTACAAAAACGAATACATAGAGAAGTAAATGAGAAAATGACTAAGCAGGAGAAATAAAATCAACCCAGATCTAACATGAAGAGGCTTGAACCTGTACTAAACCAAAGCAAGCAATCCAATGAAGAAGCTTATCCTGTAAAGAAGTTGAACTCTTTCAAACCAAAGCTTTAACAGAAAACTTGAACACCATCTAACCTTAAGAACATGCACACAAAATATTGAAGGAGAACCCAACGTATGCAACATCCTTTGACCATCTTAAAAAAATTCATCCTTGACAGAATTTAAAACACTAAATTTGAAGCGTCGATTTAGTAATTACACGTAAATCCCTATGGTTTTTCCATACTCTAAACTGAATATCCCAAGCTTTGCCCAAAATTTAAAAGGTGGTTCTTAGTTGAAATGGGCAATAAAATAAAAATTCAACTGATAGTTTAGACTTAAGAATAATTGGTGCTATATTCCCCTTCTCACTATAAGCTAAATAAAATGCTTGCCAGATCACAATTCCTAAGAACACAAATAATTAGGTCAGCAATGTTTTAAAATCCCTTAAATTATCAGCAAGTCAAAAATCATAAATAAAGAAATCATTGGGGAATATTTAGACTCTTTCAAAACATAACAGAAACATTAATTCTCTTATTCAATCATCATCAAGCAAAGCACTCTTAGTTAGATGGTATAATATTAAATTCATCCATCAACTTAGGCTTTTGAGTGATTTAACATGGTACCAGAGCAGGTGGTCCAAGAGGTCCCATGTTCAAACTCCTGCAATGTTATTTCCTCTCCAATTAATATTGATTTTCACTTGTTTGTTGGGTCTTTTATATATTTCAAGTCCGCAGATGAGAGAGAGTGTTAGATGGTATAATATTAAATTTACCTTCACCGATTGCTTAAGTTTTTTAGTCAATCAGTGATTTAATACTCAAGCTGAACAATCAAGTTTCCAAGAGAATGAAAACAAATAGAACATCTGATGCAGACAGTTAAGTTAGCTACTTGAACAATGTATAAAAAAAAAAATAGATAAATAAAATAAAACTAAGTCTTCGTTGTTGTGAAGTAAAGGAATACATACCTCTCCTTCCACTTCCTCAGCTTTCTTTCTATTGTTCGCCTGTACTTAGAAGCAGATATTAAGGAACACCCCAACCTTGTGTTTTGGCTCTCATAGTCTGGTTCTGATTAAAGCTTAACATCATCATCTTTCCTTGCCTTCAACTTTCAAATATCGTCCTATTTCCAATGCCAAAAAGAGATTGAAGAGGATGATTATGGAGATATTAAGGCCTCTCCTCTTTTATTTTTTGTGTTGCCTAGCTGCAGTTCAAACTCTTGTTCTAGCTCAAGATCAATCAGGTAAACCAACACTTGCTTTATCAACTTTGATTTTTCTCTATCTTTCCCGATTTAAAATTTTAAAATTATCCATGTTTATCAGGCTTCATAAGTCTAGACTGTGGATTACCAGCAAATTCTAGCTATGAAGAGTTGACCACAGGTATCAACTATATTTCAGATGCAGCTTATATAACCACTGGTGAAAGTCAAGATTTAACCTCCCAGTACAAAGATATATATCAACGACAGTTTTGGAATGTAAGATATTTTCCAAATGGGACTAGAAACTGCTATAATATAAGCATTAACAGAGGTAACAAATATCTGATTCGAGCAAGTTTCTTGTATGGGAATTATGATGGTCTCAATAGGCTTCCTACATTCAATCTCTACGTTGGAGAAAGTTTGTGGGACTCGGTGGAGTTTACCGAGGTAAACTTGGATGTATGGAAAGATATTATACACATCCCTTTAACAGATAATATGTATTTTTGTCTCATTAACACAAACCAAGGAACGCCATTCATCTCTGCATTGGAGTTCAGGCCCTTGCCCCACACAACTTATACAACAGCAGGTGGATCATTATCACTTGTTTCTCGGGCTAATTTCGGAACAAATCAAACATACAGGTTTGACAATCTGGGTTTTATTATCTTATTCTTAAATGTTTATATCCTTTCAGCCTAAAATTCAATAATTTTGAACTTTGCTCTCTTCAATCATGAAGGTTTGGATATGATGTTTTTGATCGCATATGGTTACCTTTTACCTACAAAGAATGGACAAACGTAAGTACATCAAACACTGTAGATCCCACAAACCATGATACATATGAAGTACCATCTATTGTGATGAGTACTGCAGCAACTCCAACAAATTCTAGCAGTTCCTTGGAGTTCAAGTGGAATCCAGATGAAGTAACTTCCCAATACTACGCTTACATGTACTCTGCTGAAATTGTAAGACCTCAAGCCAATCAGACCAGAGTCTTCAATGTCAATCTAAATGGGCAGCACTTGTTTGGACCTTTATCTCCTGTATACTTGTCCACCGAAACTTTTTACTCTGAAACAGCTCTGTACGATCCTAATGGCAAATATGTAGTCTCGTTAGTAGCAACTGAGAATTCGACTCTTCCACCTCTCATCAATGCATTTGAAGTTTATAAAGTGATACATGTCTCAGATTTACGAACGGAAGCAGGAGATGGTTTGCTTAATCTATCTATCTATCTCTTTGTTTGTCTATCTCTCTCTCTCTCTCTCTCTCTCTCTCTCTCTCTCTATCAAATACAAAATGATCGGGTTTGTACTGTCTTGTAAATTAGTAAATGCCATTATGAGCATTAAGCTGACATATGGAGTAAACAAAGGTTGGCAAGCAGACCCATGTCTTCCCAAAGCATATCCATGGAGTGGCTTAATTTGTAACAATGACACTGCCCCTAGAATCGTATCGCTGTAGGTGCATTCATTCCTAAAAATTGTGGATTACATATTTGAAGTCCATTAGAATTAGGGTATAAAATGAAATTAGCTACTGTATTTTTTTATTAGGGACTTGTCATCAAGTGACCTGACGGGTGAAATATCTCCTTATATATTCAACTTATCCATGTTACAAACTTTGTAAGTATCTCGTACCCAACTGTTAGATCAAGTGATCCCCCTAAAGTATTCATATTACATCAATGCTAAGGAAGAGGAACTAAACGATTTTATTTTCAGAGACTTGTCAAATAATAGCTTATCAGGAAAAGTACCTGATTTCTTGGCCTATATGTCAAGCCTCAAAGTCATGTAAGTTACTCGGATTGGAGATATTTTAGGATAAATCTGATAGAACCCAGAAATATGATATTTTTCTGACCCTTTGCAGAAAATTAGACAAAAACAACCTCACGGGTCCACTTCCACCTGAACTTCTAAAAAAAGTGAATAATGGTTCACTAAAATTAAGGTCTGTTCTAAGTGGAATATACCACATTACTCCTTTCTACTCTGGAAATTATCAAATACTTCAAAAGAACATTGAAGAATATCTTGAATAAAAAAAAATCCAGCCAGTCTTCTAATGATATGTTTTTATGACAGCGTGGAAGATAATCCAAATCTTGATGGTGCATGTGCCTCAGACTCGTGTGCAAAGGAGAAGAAGAAAAGTTTTGTTGTACCAGTTGTTGTGTCAGTTGGTGGATTGCTTGTCGTCCTCATAGTGGCTGCAGTCATCTTTTGGATCATGAGATTACGGAACAAGCCACAAGATCATTCTACATTCCCAGTCCCAAGGGTCAAAGATACCAAATCCAGCAATTACTCATTCGAGGTAAGAAGACGACAATTTACATATTCTGAGATAGTGAGGATGACAGATAATTTTGCAAGGCCACTGGGAAAAGGAGGTTCGGGAACAGTTTACCTTGGTCACATAGATAATGTTCAAGTAGCTGTAAAGATGCTATCTCCATTATCAGCCCATAGTTATCAGCAATTTCAAACAGAGGCAAGTGTAACCTAAACATAGAATTCCAATTTCTAATCAACATAAATTGTCCCGCTATATCATACTACATCTATCTGGGCAGGTGAAACTTCTCATGAGAGTTTACCATGGAAACTTGACAAGCCTTGTTGGGTACTTGAATGAAAAAGACCAGTTTGGACTTATTTACGAGTATATGACCAAGGGTAACTTAGCACAGGTTCTTTCAGGTAATTGTTGGGAACTAGTTCAAACTATATACCATATATGTGCTACACAAGTTCAGTTAATTAGTTAGAAGACTTTTCTCACGTGTTAATTCAATGAGAGCCTTTTAATCAATTTATGTATGCACACAGAAAGTCCAGTTCTGTTAACCTGGGAAGATAGACTTCGGATAGCAATAGATGCAGCACAAGGTGAGAAAACTCAAGAAAATTATAGAGTTTACTCGGTCCTTTCAATAAATAGATTATTGTAAACATTCCTTTTGCACCGTAGAAACAAATACTCAGTCAAATCTCGAAAAATACAGGACTGGAGTACCTGCATCATGGTTGTAAGCCACCCATAGTCCACAGAGATGTCAAAACAACAAACATATTGCTAACAGACAATTTCCAAGCCAAACTTGCTGATTTCGGACTCTCCAAAAGTTTCCCAAATGATGGTAGCAAGACTCACATGTCCACAATGGTGGCTGGCACTCCTGGTTACTTTGATCCAGAGTAAGACTTTCAGTTTCAACCATTAACCAAACCAATTTCCTAACGAACCAAAAACTTCGTGAGTTGCAAATACCCCACCACAGAAAAAGAAAAAAAAGGGAAACAGATACAGCTTGAATACAGCTCAAATGTCGCCTTACATCGCACTTGCAGATACTACACCTCGAACAGACTGACTGAGAAAAGTGATGTTTATAGCTTCGGAGTAGTATTGTTGGAGATAATTACTTGCAGACCTGTGATTTCCAGAGCTCAGGAAAACGTTCACATAATTCAATGGGCAACCACCATGATTGCGCGAGGGGACATCAGGAACGTGATCGACTCAAGATTAAAAGGGGAATTCAACTCCAACTCTGCTTGGAAATTGGTGGAAATAGCAATGGCTTGCGTGTCTTCAAATTCAAGCAGTAGGCCGACAATGAACCAGGTAGTAACAGAACTGAAGAATTGCCTGGCCATGGAAATGAGTCGGAAGACAGAGAATCGCTCTCTTAATTCAAGGAATTCCAGTGAGACGTTCTCAATTTCCATTACTTTACCAACATCCAGTCCTGAGGCAAGATGAAAGGCGCAGTCACCGTAATAACCCAGATCTCCATCCCATCCCAGTGTGAAGTAATTCAACGAACTGGCTTTACTGTTCTTCGTTCTTTCTGGTTTCAGCTTTCAACTTTCTTGAAGTAATTGAACTGGTTGCATCGAATCGATACTTCATCCGAGATTTATATAATCATTGAACTGAATTTGCAATTAGATTCATGGATTTTGCAATTTCAGAGCTAAACACCTCGATTTATCTGGTCATTGAAACTTGAAACCTACAAATTTTTATTGTCATTCTCAACAGAAATCTTTCTTGTTCATACTATGCGTGTAAATAACTGTGCCCTAATTGGTTTCGTTTTTTCCGTTAAATTCGTTTAATTGCAGCGATAGATCATGGATCCAACCAATCATCGAACCATTTAATATTTTGGCGTTTATCCTCCAATCATTTATAATTAAATATTTTTCAATTAAGACACATAAAATCACTCCTCCAAATAATAAAAAAAAAAAATGGTTTTTTATATATAGTAAGGTAAACTTTTAAAATAATAATAATAAATTATTTGAATATATTTAATATAATAATTTTTTTATATATAGTAAGGTAAACTTTTAAAATAATAATAATAAATTATTTGAATATATTTAATATAATAAAATGAACTAAAATATTTACCAGAATAGCAAAATGTCCTTAGCAATTTTGCCATTTAAAATAATTTTCCTACATTTTAAACCAATTCTTAAAAAAATAAGAGATTTAAATGTAATATTTCAAAATTTTATGGACCAAATGCACCTACAACTTTTCTTTTGTTTTTTCTTTTTTAAATTAAGCTTATAGACATTGTTTTCTCATCTATGAATTTCTTTTTTTTTTTATTTACTGTTTAGATATTTAGTCAATTTAGAGTCTAACTACAATTTAAAATGTTATAATAAAAAGGAACAATGTAAATATAGCAATCAAGCCCAAAATATTTGCAGTTAGAGCACAATGTAAAAGAATTTACATATATAGTAAAATTTAGATTCTATCTTCGAAGTCTTTCAATAATAGACCATATTGCTCGTAGGAGTTTATCACCGATAGATTATACTATTTGCAATTTTTTTAAAATGTTGCTAAACAGTTAATTATTATCCCTAAAAATGTTGTCCACCACAATTTTCCTAATATAAATAAATAAATAAATAAACCTATCCATTTATTAAAACATTGGAACAGTTCTTTATACTTTACCCATGGACTTTTTTTTTTTTTTTTTTTTTTTTTTT
>QLSR01000165.1:3189523-3213531 GCA_031780015.1 Citrullus colocynthis | reverse complement strand
TTTTTTTTTTTTTTTTTTTTTTTTATGCTGTTTACCTATGATATTTTATAAGGCATCTTGGTGCTCCTATCTGTAATATAATAAGCATAGACCAGTAACAGTTCGTAATAAAAAAAGTCAAAACATAAATAAAGAAGTGATCAACTGCATTGACTTGGACTCTTTCAAACTCAGAAATATCAATGGCTACAAAGTTTCATTTTCTGCAATTTTCTCCTGGGAATTTTCTCTCTAAATTCCATCAAAGACATCCATTCTTGATATTGACAAATGACAGTGTTTCTGGCTTTTGCTGGCGGAAAATTACGCAGAACTTCCAATTGGATAGTACTGGCTTCACCTGCTAAGATGACCAATTCTTTACCTGCAAAAAAAGAAAATATCTAATTCATTGCAAGATTTGTTTCGCGAAGTAATCTCAAAGTTGGGTTTTCCTTTGGAGTATCAGCCAAAGGGTGATCTGAAATGGCTAGACTTTTCCTACTTTCTTTATTTTTGCCTCTCCTTCTGGTCCATGCTGATGTTCAATCAGGTTCAATTTGTTTCTTTCAAAATTTTTTCGCATTCCAGAGCTCTTAAAACAAAGAGGGATGAATCATGATGTTTTTCTTTCCTTTTACTTTTCAGGTTTCATCAGCATAGATTGTGGTATACCAGAAAACTCCAATTATACTGATGATATAACAAGGCTCAAGTATGTTTCTGATGCCAAGTTTATCGATACAGGTGAAATCCATGACGTATCACCTGAATACAAGAACAAATTAGAGAGGCAACTCAGGAATCTAAGAAATTTTCCTGAAGGAATCAGAAACTGTTACACCATAAGAACACAAGGGGGTGAGGGAGAAAGGTACTTGATCAGAGTGAGTTTCATGTATGGAAACTATGATAACAAACAACAACCCCCACCTTTTGATTTATTTCTTGGAGTTGATCATTGGGATTCAGTTTTTCTGCTGAATGCTTCTGAAATAGTAACAAAAGAACTGATACATGTCCCACCATCGGATTATATGCAAATCTGTCTAATAAACATTGGAAAAGGAGTGCCATTCATATCAGCAATAGAGATTAGGCCTCTGGATAATAATTTCACTTATGTGGCAAGATCTGGCTCCTCGATGCTCTATCAGCGGCTAGATTATGGTCTAGAAAGCAACCAAATTGTAAGGTGAGGCTCATTCTCCACGTAATTCAGCGACCGAGATTGTTTGGTGAACTTAATTTGATTCTTGTAACTCTCTTCTCCTCAGGTATCCCAATGATAGTTATGACCGGATATGGTGGTCCTCAACCTTATCTGGCTTGAAAATCATATCTTCTAACCATTCAATTGGGTCAAATACATTTGCAATTCCATCTATTGTCTTGGAAACTGCAGTTACACCAAAAAATCACCACCAGCCCCTGAATATTTCGTGGCATACTAGTAACGAAACGGATCAGTTCTATATTTACATGCACTTTGCAGATATCCATAAGATGGGGAAAGTGCAGTTTAGAGCCTTAAACATCTCAGTCCATGGATTACTTTGGTATGGGCCATTGGTTCCTGAATATTTGTTAACTACCACACTCTATAGCACTGGCCGCATCACTGCTGCAAATGGAGGTAACCTTGAGTTCTCCATTAGAAAAAATGAAAGTTCAAGTCTTCCACCCATAATCAATGCCATTGAGATTTTTGTACAAAAGCAGTTCCCACAGTTGCAAACAGACCAAACTGAAAGTATGATTTCTCACAACCTATGCACCATAATTTAAACCATTCGTGTTCATAATAAGTTAGAATCATCATGCTCATGCATTTCAATACCAGTTGAGGCACTGCTGAACATAAAATTAGCATACAATCTGAAGAAAAACTGGCAAGGAGATCCATGTTACCCTCAAGAATACTCGTGGACTGGTCTTAATTGCAGTTACATTAGCGACGGCCAACCGAAAATCACATCCTTGTAAGCCCTCATCCATATTCAAGACTGAACAAACTTGCTAATCTTGCCCAGACTTTTCCTTTAAGAAGTTGTATGAAATCAGGAACTTGTCGTCAAGTGGCTTGGCTGGGGGAATTTCTTCTCACATATCAAATCTTATCATGCTACAATACCTGTAAGCATCTCAAATACCTGTAAACGTCATCTTTACCATTCAAAATAGCGCATTTAACAGAGCAACTGACTTGCCTTATTCAGGGATTTGTCCAACAATCATTTAAATGGCACAGTTCCAGACTTTCTAGCTAGACTGCCATCCTTGAGAGTTCTGTAAGTTACTTGCATGTTGGACTTAGGCTAAGATGGAACCTAGATCTTCTGGCAATGAGTTATAACGTCACCAGTTTTCATGTGCATTTGTAGAAACCTGGCAAACAATAGTCTCTCAGGGATAATTCCGCAGGAACTGATCGAAAGATCAAGAATGAAACCTTATCATTGAGGTAACTAGTAATAACAACCCAACACTATCCAAATCATTAGAAATTATGTCACAACAATATTCTGAAGCATCTCACTTCCTGTTATTCATTGCAAAGTGCCGAAGGCAATCCATATCTTTGTCTGTCAGAGCCCTGCAATAAAAAAGAGGAGGAGTATGTAATTCCATTAGCAGCATCACTTGGTGGAGTTACATTAGCATTGTTAACCGGAGGAGCGATCCTTTGGAGCCAAAGAAGACGAAAACAGAAAGGTAACGTGCAAACATAATGATCTTGTTTTTCATGGTTAGATGCTTCTATTTTCATAAAACATGCAGTAATTCTTCAAATGCAACTCACTAAAACTATGTTTTTTTTTTTAACTGTGGGAGTACTAATACCTTATGCAGAAAAACAGATCTCTGGGAGTAGCAAGCAAGGCGAGACATTACTAATGCCAGAGAATACACGGTTTACCTACTCAGAAATTTTAAGTATAACAAACAACTTTGAGAGGGTAATAGGGAAGGGAGGATTTGGAACAGTTTATCATGGTTACTTGCATAGCATCCAAGTTTCTGTGAAAATGCTGTCCCCTGCATCAGTTCAAGGTTACAAGCAATTTCAGGGAGAGGTAAGCAACAATATATTGAGTACTCAGTAAAATGTCAGCAATGTTCTTATAATATATGACTAACAAACAACGAACAATGGATAGAATCTTGCTTGCAATTGTGAAGGGCATGTTTGAGAGTGTTTTACACTTCTAAATGTGGGTCCTAACTCCTAAGCTAAGTCTTGGCTAAACCTAAGAAGCACAGATATGACACAACACAGACATGGTGACATACCATTTCTTTAAAAATCTATGACACATTTTTTAAAATACATATCATTATCACACCAGAAGGAAATTCAAAGTGGCTGACTTTATGCATTTATATGCTAAAAAAAATTAGCTTGATATAATTTGCTCTCAAAATCTATTGTTTTTGTCACATATGTGTCAATTTAGAATATTTTTCGGTGCCTATCTAACACATGTTCAACCTATTATGGATTTGTACAACTAATGTCTAACAGATCTATAGTTCTAACAAGTGTATGTGTGTCTAACAAGTGTTCTAATGCCAAAGTGTCCAACACAGACATGCTAGCCAAACTAAGATTATGTGCTTCTTAGGAAAAAATCTTAGCACCATAATTCTGGCTAAGAAGAGCACCCGTGTTGAGGCAATTCCACCCAAAAGATAAAGGGTTACTCCAGCATCGTACCATCAAAAATGATTTTAAATGAATAAAGGTATGTTTGGGAGTGATTTTGAAATGCAAACATGTCCTAAACTTATGAGTTAAACAATTCTCCTAACTGCAGGTGAAGCTCTCAAAATTTAACAACAGTTACTCATAGGCAGTCTCTTCTGCGTTAAAGTAACTGGTAAGACTTTGAATAAGTTATGCTAATTTTAGGTCTGACAATATTACAGGCACAATTGCTTACTACAGTCCACCATGAAAACTTAACTTCCGTACTTGGATATTGTGATGAAGACACTCACCTAGGACTGGTCTATGAACACATGGAAAATGGAAACTTAGCAGATCTTCTATCGGGTACAAAATATGATTAAATACAAAAGTGGAAGAAAAACTAATTGCTTAGGCTTTGTTTCATAACTATTTTGCTAGTATTAAGAAATTAAGTTTATAAACATGTGTTTCTTTGATTATTTATTTACCTTTTAAAACATTTTCAAAATGTGGGTCAGAATTTGGAAACTAAAAGATTAAGAAAATGATAAAAATTTAACCCTATCTGATAACCATTTTGATTTTTATTTTTGGTTTTTGAAAATTGTGTTTGTTTTCTCATATTTTATTTACCTGGGCATATTTGTCAAGGAAACATTTGAATTATTAGCTAAAACTTCAAAAAGAAAAATGAGTTTTTAAAGAAACTACTTTTCTTTTAGTTTTTAAAAAAACTTGATTGCATTTTGAAAAACATTTCTAATAAGCAGAGACTGAAAAAATAAATAAATAAATAAAACAACTACTGTATATATATATAGGTGAGAGTAGTGATTACAAGCTTACTTTTCAAAAAACTAAATAGTTATCAAACTAAGCTTCATTTTTGTTTTTGACATGGCTAAGAATTCAAATGCGTTTTAAGGAAAATGTGAAAAAATTACAAAATGGATTGTGAGAAAGAAAAGATGCTGAGAACTAAAAACGTAATTGTTATCAAACCATGCCTTAATTCGAATTACATAGATGATTCAATGGGAAGCTCACAGAGTTTTTTCTTCCCCTACTCTGAACTAGAAAAAAGCAATCATATCGTGAACTGGAAAGAGAGACTGAGAATTGCTCTGGATGCAGCACAAGGTTGGAAAACAGACATTTTCTCAACTCAAATCCCATTCTTTTATTGTTCATTTGACTACTGGTGATAAACTATCATCTTGTACAGGGTTAGAGTACCTTCATTTTGGCCGTAAGCCACCAATTATTCACAGAGACCTGAAGTCTACAAACATATTACTACATAAAAACCTCCGTGCCAAATTAGCTGATTTTGGCTTGTCAAAAGCATTCCAATCAGGAGATGGAGCTCAGGCATCTGCAGCTGTTGGCACCCCAGGATACCTTGACCCAGAGTAAGTATTTGTTTCTTTTTTTTTTTTTTTTTTTTTTCTTTCTTGGATTTCCTGTCAGTAGTCACATTATTGACTGTCAAATAGAAACAAAACAAAAGGAAAAGAAAAAACTGAGAACACCAAAAGAAAATGATACAAAACAAAACTACTCCCCGTAAAGAAAACCTAGATAATAAATCAATAATAAGGGAAAATGAAAGCCTCCTTGCTTCGAGAGATATCTTGAATGGAAGAGCCACCAAAGAGATTTGACAAAGTACACAAAGTAGTAGCTTCGGGACAAGCTGAATCAAAATGATCAAATTGAGAAAGAGAAGAATTTTGAAAAATTCTCTGATACCTTTCCTGCCATAATTCCGAGAGAAAAGCTTTAACAACATTAATCTAAAGAAGATGTGACATTAGAGCCAACTTAATGCCAGCATGGATAGTTGATCAGTTCAACTGGATGCCAGCACAGATAGTATCACACTTCATCCGTATTTGATAACCATTTGGTTCTTAAAAATTAAACTAATAAATATTACTCCATCTATGAGTTTCTTTGTTTTGTTATTTACTTTCTAGAAGCTATTTTAAAATCCAGTATTCCTTTTAAGGAAGAAGAAGACTAAAAAAAAAAAAAATTAAAAACGAGAGGATTATCAAATGAGGACTAAATCCTTCTCACATTTGAAAATACCCCCTTGATTTTTGTTTAATTCACCATCAATTCTGTGTTTTAATATAGGTTTTGCTGATGTATATTTCCCTGCAGGTACGCTGTGACAAACAAGTTAAATGAAAAGAGTGACGTTTATAGCTTTGGGGTGATTTTACTTGAAATTGTCACTGGTCAGCCAGCAATAACAAAAACTCAGCACAAAACCCATGTCATCAAAAGGGTTATTTCAGTGCTTGAGGAAGGGGAAATCAAGAACACAGTCGACCCAAAATTAGGATTGGACATTAATAATAGTTCTATTAGGAAATTTATTGAATTGGCAATGATCTGTGTGTCTTCATCTTCAACTGAGAGGCCAACCATGGCACAGGTAGTAATGGAGCTGAAGAAATGCTTGCCTATCTTGGAGAATTATCAGGAAAACAATGGTGAATTCAGTTCCGGCCTTGAATTGGTCTCTCTGAATTCATCAATTAAAGATCTCCAAGAAAGGTAGTAGAACATGCATGGCAACGATGCTTGTTATTTTGTTCTAGTTTGGAGCTTCTGTGTTTCAATACCAATCTTTGTTATTCTCAAGAAAGAAACTAAAGGCAGTGTTTTGGCTAGAAATTTGTTGTTAATCTTAAATGGCTTCCATAACCACCTCTATTTGCATCTAAGAGATATTTATATGAATAAAATCTAACAACTGATCATCCAGCCACAATCCTCCATTCTAATAATCAACATTCTAATATACTTTACTGGATCCCAAGTTCTCGCTCAATCCTTCTATACTTTGGCCTCATTTTGATAACGATTTTGTATTTAGTTTTGTATTATTTTCGATATATGTTTGTTTCCTCTCATTTATTCATTATAGTTTTCACCTTTTGTAAAGAATCAAGATACATGTGAATTCTTAGTCAAATTTATAAAACAAAAACTACTTTTTCTTGGTTTTCAAATTTTGGCTTGGATTTTGAAAACGTCATTGAAAAGTAGATGATAAAACAAAGAAACTCATAGGTAGAAATAGTATTTATAAGCTTAATTTTCAAAAACTAACTAAATACCAAATGGTTATCAAACGGAGTCTTAGTGCTTAATAAACTATCAAAACTCCTAAGGCCAACACCACATAAGTGCTTTTTACTCGTAGTCATTTTTCTCTTTTCCAGGCAAATATTGGAATCAATAATTGAGTCATCTAACCTCTACAATACCTTACCTAAATAAAGCAAAGCATGTTTTTCAATAATCCACCAGATAAAGCACTCTTTTAATTTTTGGATATTCATGAAAAGAAGCCAGACAATAACTTGACTTGCTTACCTCTAATCAAGTGTTGGAGGGTAAATTTAAGAAATATTGATGTAATTGAATGGCTCGGTTCCAAAATAGCAAGAGAAAATAAATATTATAAGAGTAGCAGATCCGAGATTACAAAGAGAGTTTAAAACAAACTCTGAATCGAAAGCAATAGAAGTGGCAATGGATTAAGCATAATTTATGTACTAAGGAGGCATTTGGGACATGGCTTCAGCATTTTAAGTTTGGGGCTTAGTGGAGGGTTTAGTAAACATGTGCTAACGTGCAAATTTAGGAAGTTTGGTTTTACGTATGATTTATGTACTAAGGTTTGAATCATCCCCCATTACTGAATTTTTTTTTCTTCAAAAAAAAAAAAAAAAAAAAAAAAACCACAACGACAACTAATGCTGTTGAATTTCTTCCTACTCCCAAGGTATCAAGAAAAAGCTAAAAACCCATTTGATAACTTTCTTCTTCTTAGGTTTCAGTTTTTTAGGAACATACTTGGATCAATTTGTGATTTAACAATGATGGTATCGGAGAGCATATAGCCAATGCTATTTTCTTCCCAACTAATATTGATTTTCACTCATTGGGTCGTCTATATATTTCATACCCATTCGTGAGGGAGAATGCTAGATGACATAATGTTAAATTTACCTTCACCTGTCAACTTAAGTTTTTGAGTTTGTTGGTGATTTAACAATAAGCATTTGATCACGGTTTCTTTTTCTTGTTTTGCATTTTTTAGAAAACATTTTCAATATTGAGTAAAAAATTTTAGAAACAACAACAAACAAATGTCATGTTTCTGTTTGTAGCTTTTTTTCCATTAAAATATTGTTTTATCACTTTTTACTTGTAAAATACAGAATAAATATCGAAACATGAGTATAACATTAAAAAATAAAAAAATAAATAGATAAATAAATAATTAGTTTTAAAAACTTACTCTGATGTAAAATTTTTAAATTTTATAATTTATGAGAAGCTTTAATATACCATCTTTTTCTCATTATAAACAAGAAACAACAAACGGTTACTAACACAAATCCTTTTTTCTTTATTAAAAAAATAAAAGCCCTAAAAGTTACAATCAGTTTGTAAGAAGACACTCGGAGAACTCATTAAACCATCCAATGGTGACTCAAAATTGAAATTAATTGCTTTTAACGATTCCTTGTTGTTTCTTTTTCTTTTTGGTGAAATTGACTCGGCCACCCCCACAAAAATCTACAAAGGAACGCCACTGTAAAATTCACTAAAAAACAGAGAAATCTTCGTTCGAAAATGAGAGAAAAAATAGGCCATAATTCATTCAAATACCAAACGAGTGAATAAGAGGGTGGAATTTAGAATCGGTTACCTTTGCTCATAAGATGAATCGTCCCTTCGAAGCACCATTGGTTATACAGGGATCCATTAATGGTCAGCACGTTTTTTCTTCCTTAAAATATTTTTCTTCTTTTTTTTTTTTTTTTTTTTTCCCTTTTTCTCCTTCCAATCTTTTAAACAAACTTTTTTTTAATCCAAATCTTTTAAATAATTTTTCAAAACCATGTGCTCTCTGTTTTAAATATGTGGAATAATATGTCTTTAAAAACAAATGTGTTCAGCTTCTAATATGTCATGTTAATAGTAACAAACAATGAGAGTATTTGCTATTGACACTGTCGGTCCTTAATAGACCGTGACATTCTACTATATTTAAAAATATTTTTAATAATTTTGCCATCTAAAATAATTATTTTAATAATAAATTGTTGTAATAATTAGTCAACAAATACCGTTAATTAGATTTTACAAAAGTATGATGTTGAGAAAGTGGGAGGAGAGATCTGAATCCAACTTTTTAGTCAAAAGTAAATATTTTATATTTATTGATTATGCTTATATAGACAAAACAAAAATACTTTTATGTAAGTCAAAAAGTTCACTTCAAACTAAATGTCAAACGCTCTTTAATTTACTTTTTGGTACTATCATTGGTAAGCATTTCTATCATCGATTGAAAGTTTAGATTTAAATACTATTTTGATTATTCCTATCATCGATTGAAAGTTTAGATTTAAATACTATTTTGATTATTGTACTTTCAGAATAAAAAATTTTGGCTCTTATACTTTAAACTTTAGTTCATTTTGATTTGTATACTTTTATAATGATCTTTATACTTTCAACTTTAATCCATTTTGGTCCTTGTATTTTTAAAAAAATGATCATTTTAGTTCTTTAAAAATGAAAATGAATAGAATAGATGGGACACTTTTAAAAATACAAAGATCAAAATAAACATGTTGAAAGTATAAGGATCAAAGTGAACAACAATTGAAAGCACATGAACTAAAATGAAAATCTTGAAAATATAGGAACCAAAATAAACAAATTTTATCATTGATTTCATTTTTTTGGGTACAACTATTTTCTTTTCTTCCTTTCTTTTTATTATTATTATTTTTTATTATTATTATTTAGAAGTTCGGTACAACTGGTTTTTAATTTAATGCAAGTCTGATGTTGAAATGAAAAATTAATTATACAGAGACGAAAAAGAATCAAATTGTAGATAGTTGATACTTGATAGTCAATGCATGAAATCTCTATTCATTAATCGTGGAAAACAATAAAATACTCAATCGAAAAATACAAGAAATATTTGAATCTACCCATTTTGGTTGGAATATTAGTTTCCGTTTGCCAAATCAAGAAGTTGCACTTCTTCAAATAATTAATAATTGTGTATATACGTGCATCGACGTATTGATATTTTTCTTCGTATTTTCATATTTTCATAAATTTGATATCAACATGAGGAGTGAATCAATATTTTCATTGTCTCGTAAAAAAATTTATGAAACATAAAAAAATAAGCAACAAAATATCACTAATATAAATATAATATGAATAATAAATATGTTAACATGTTTAAAAGTCATAAAATATTTATTTATTAATTTTAAATTTTTTTTTTTGAATTTTTTGTTTTTACAATTTTTTTCAGAAATATTCATCTCGATATTTTCATCCAAATTTTTGTAAGATTAAGACCTCAATATTTCCATTGAAATCAACATTTTGAACCTTGTATATGTGTTTGTTTCTTTCATCACTTTTATCATATACTCGTTTCAATATAAGCATAGTTTGAATCACTTCATTTTTACGTAATGTTGGATTCAATAAATAAATAAGGCATCATTTTTTAAATATAGGAACAACTTTAAGTTCTACCTCTAAACTTGTCACGTTATATTAATTTTCATCATAAATTTCTAATTTCATTAAATTTGTTTCCGTAGTTAAAAGTTATAGTTTCCACTCATTATTTAATTGTGTTGTTTGTTCACTTGCTAATTTTAATCTCAAAATTTATGTAAAAATCTCCATAAATTCACTAATTTCAATTTTTCTCTAAACTATTTTTTTTTTTTTTTTTGTTAACGCATAAATTAATCCTTAAATAACTTTGCTAATTGTCATAAATTTAAGAAAAGTCTGCACTAATGTTGTTTTCTTTGAAACCCTATCAAATTTTTACCATACACACGATTTATAATTCATTGAAAACACATATATGAGAATATTTTCTTTAACAAAATTTTGAAATAAAAACTGGTTAAAAGGGCAAAATTTTGCAATACTAGTCTAAGTTTGGGATGCAATTTAAAGATATTAAAGGTTAAGGGTATCAAAACTCAATTTTGAAAGACTAACAAAGTACTCAAATTACAAGTACGTAAGAGGTTCAAGCCCAAGATTTGAAATAGGATTCAAAGTCTAGATTCAACACACTGCTGGAATTAATTTGATAATTAATTCATATATGGTAACAAATTAAATAACAATTGTATTGTGTGATCTTAATTATGGGCTCATACTTTTTCATATAGAAGTGTGGCCCGGTGACTAAAAACAAGCTCATTAGTTCTAGGGGATTATGAGAACCTTAGAATCAACTTATAAATATAGGGTTATGGTCACAAAATACTATGCCTCTTTAGTCTTTGATTCTCCATCTGATAATGAAGGTCTACCATTCTGGTGTTCCAAGTACTTTTACTGTCTTGTAGATTTTGATGTTTCATTTTAGAATAATCATGAATTAAGTTCTATTAATTTTTCAACACACAACATTGTCATTATTCATCTACTTGGCTAAGCGACCTTACTCTCTCAAACGGGTTGCAAGAGGAAAATTCCTATCCCTAAATACTACAACTATGCCTTTTAGCATGTTTTTTTTCATGAGATTACCTAACATCAAATTACTCTAATCCAAGCATATGTGACAATTGGAGTTTTAATTTGATTGAACAACTAGGGAGAATGGTGCACTTTGTTAACATATGTAGTAATTATCCTTTCTAAACCATACTTGAACAGCGAAATGAGAGTGGTCACAATTTATTAATGTACTCCCTCGACTCAATTACAGTTACCTACCTTTTTTATACACGGAAGCTGGAGAGTTAACAATAATTATTATCTTAAGAAAAATATCTTAGATTTGAAGAAAAAAAAATGAAGAGAAGATTTGGTATATATGTATACATCCATACAGCTATTTGCTATACGGTTAAGAGACTGCCCTTCAAATCTCCTTTTCCGGGAGAACAAAACAAAGATAAGATATGACCGAACTACCCCGTATTGGCCACCGCAAGAGAAGCCAATAAGAGGTCAACACGTGTCCTTTGACCATTTAAATGAGACTTTTGCTTCAACAACACCCTATGTGATGTCTCCATTGGTTGGACAAAGTCAACTGTCGGAAAGCCTACAAAATAAGAGTCCAATTGAATTGCCCAAAATAATAATAATGAAATAATCAAAATAAAATATAATAAAATAATTTCATTTTCTTTTTTCCCTCCCCTAAAGTTTGTTACTTTGGGATGTGACCCACGTTATCTCCTTCTCCATTTATGTCACAAACCAAACCAAAGGCTTAAATGTCCAACCCACAGATTCAGGCACCCTCTTCCTCTTTGCAACTGAAAATGCTTAAACTTTGGGCAAATTCAGAATTCTCTGCTCTAACATATCATCATCATCTATCAATTTGCATTTAATCAAACTCTATAAATCCCAACTATTTCCCCCTTTTCTTTTTTGTCTTTTCCTTCACGTTGTTTGGTCGGTATCATTTTGATTGGAACATTTTGAGTTGCTTTATATGTTCAACACTATCTCAATTGGTACGAGATACATCTTGTTAAAATGTCTTGAATCTATTATCTTTAGTACTCCAAATGACCAAGCACTAAGTTTTTATTTTCAAGTATTATGTTCCAGGTTTAAGAGGTGCTGCTATATAAAGCCTATTAGCTTTACTTACATACATTTTGTATTATGTATGTACTCTATTGCTGCTCAAGATATAATAAAACAATTTTTTCCCCTATAGACCTAGTCAATACATTATTAATAAATCACGTAAGGGTGTATTTTAAATAATTTTTCAAGGATTTAATTTAAAAAATAAATTATTTTGAAAGAAATTAAAAGTTATTAGTATTTTTATTTTAAAAAGTTCTTATAAAAAAGTGTTTAAATGAAAATGAATTTTTGAAAAATATTTACCTTTTAAGTTAATCCAAATGGGCCCTAAATCTATTTGGTTTTTTGTTTGCCATTTGTTTCTATCATAACATATATATATATATATATATATATTTAGTAAAACCAAAAGCAAGAGCTACGATATTATTCACTTGAAAAAATATGAACTGTCTCTTATCCTAAGAAGATTGAGCGGCTAAATTTTAGAAGCTCTAAACAAATTTTACCTTAATGGGTTGGAGCGATATCTCGCAAGAATACCTAGAATTGGATCCTAAGGAATTCGAGTGGTACTTATTAAAAAATTCATACATTATATTGCACATGCATCCACAGAAGTATGATCATATGATATGTTAACTTGAAGTAGAATAATAGTGATATGTGGAGGGTTTTCCTTTTTTTTTTTTTTTTTTTTTTTAAAAAAAAAAAAAAACAAAAATTTTAAAAAATTTTTTTTTTTTTTAAAAAAAAAAAAAAACAAAAATTTTAAAAAATTTTTTTTTTTTTTAAAAAAAAAAAAAAACAAAAATTTTAAAAAATTTTTTTTTTTTTTTCTTAATTTTGGAAGAACTGATATATGGTTTATTTAATGAAAACTAGCTAAATGGTGTTTTTAAAAATGAAAAAACCTGATTCTCTGCTAAGTTGGAGAACATAAGACATAGCTAAACAAAAATCTGCTTACTATAGTGGTAAGAGAGAGAGAGAGAGATTTAATACCAAGCCAAAAAAGAAGCATAAAGCATGTGCTTAGCAATAAATTTGGAGTGATTCCCAAGAGCACGCTTGAGATTGAATCAAGGAGACCAGACCACTGACTTTGGCTCATATTTCCAAAGAGAATGTTTCAAAAGCATTGGTAATTACAGTAAAAAAAATGAAAAATAGATCAGAATTGTTAATAATTTTTTTTTTTTTTTAAAAAAAAAGAGTTTTCCCTCAAGAAAAAGCTTGATTCTTTTCAATTACAAAGACCAAAGTTTCAAAAGTAACTTTCACTTTCTAACTCCCCTTTCATCTTAATCATACTGCTATTATTACTAAGCTTTTTCCCCTGCTACACACAAAAAGCTAAAGCCTCATTATCAATCAATCATCATTAAAAAAAAGACCCACCATTATTATTGTAATTCCAAGAACAAAAAGAAAAAAACCTCTTCCATTTCCATTGATGATTTCCAATCACCCAGTTTTCTGTTATATATTGCAGCACCATGGGATCATATTCATGTCATTTATAACTGATCTGATATGTTTGGAAGTTCGGATTATAGCTTCCTAAATTGTACTTTGTGAAAATGGGAATTTTCTTTTTTTTTTTTTTTTTTCTAGTTTGGATCATTCTTGTTGAAAGCATTGAAATAGTTAAACTTAAGCTTTTGAGTTCCTTAGTAATTTAACAATAGTCTCATACCAGTATGTTGTATTCGAATTCGTGTAATATCATTCTCTCCCTATTAGTATGATTTCCAGTCAGCTTAGTAGGTGAAGGAGAGCATTAAAGCATTGAAATAATAAATCTGTCTTTAAGTCTAACTTAAGATTTTAGGTTCATTAGTGATTTAACAATTCAAGCTAAGTGATTTATGATGATAGGTGTTAATGTGAATTTATTGATATATGTTGAGAAGAAAAGAGAGAAAGAGAGAAATACATTGAAGATTGAAACATGAACCAATAAATTTGAGCTACATCAGTTGATCAAAAGTTGAGTAATCTTGAGGACAATGTTTTTTAGGAAGAAAGATTAGTTTTGGGGATATTGGCTAATAAGGTGGTTTGGATTTTGGAGCGTGAAATTATTATGGGAGGATGATGATGATGTTTGTATGGGAAAAGATGGGTTGAAAGAGAAAGCTATGCTAGTTGGAGGGCAATTCAAAGACTCAAGCTTTTGCCCAAGATTCTCTAAAGCTTTGATCTGAGACTTCAAGAACTTGAGATAATTTGCAGCTTCATCAAGCATTGATGCTGTATCCATTTTGCTTCCACCAGGAACAAGCCTTTGCAAAACCCTAATTCTCTCACTGATTCTCTCTCTCCTTTGCCTTGCTGCTACCGTTTGTGGGTCTGTTGAAATTCTCACATTCTTCCTTTTGGGCTTTTCTATCATTTCCAACCCCAAATTCACTGGCCTGAAAGCTGCTGCTCTGTAGATCATCTCTTTCATTTGTGCAATGGCCTCTGGATCAGGCTCTTGATCAATACAAGAAGATCCTGATGAACATGATTGTTGAAAATTGATGTTTGATGAACTTGGTGGCTTTTCTGATCTGGGTTTCTTCTGTTTTGGCGGATTCTGATCTGTTATGATCCTAAATCCCCCACTGTCTGAAGTGGAATCAGATAGATTTATGATGTTATTTGAGAAAATAGAGTAATCTGCAGCTTTGAAATGAGTTTGGTCATGGCTTCTCTTTGTAGAATTTGAACCATTCTTTTCAGATTCTCTTGAAGATGCTGCTGCATTTCCTCCGAAGTTCCATAAATTGGTATAATCTGTTAACATCATTGAAACTGATCCATCATCTTCAACTGATGTGTCTGTGTTGCTGTTTGTAGCTGAAAGCAAACAGTCCAACGACTCGAGAGAGCACGTCGTTGCCGTCGCTGATTTGTCGCCGTTGAAGCCAGTGAGGAGCTGTGATTCAAGGCCAACAACATCCATGTTGCTAGATGTTGTAAAGCTTGTCAATGGAGGACTGATAACCAAAGCTTCCCCTGTTTTTGAAACCAGAGCTGAAGAAGTTGCAGCTTCTTTAATTGGGAAGTCCTGAAGTGAGTTGAAGAAGTTGGAATTATTTGAGTTGGATATCATGAACCTTTCTTCAACTCCTTGTTGGTAATTGCTCCAAAACGATGCCGACGTCGTCGTTTTCGTCGCAACTCTTGATCCATAACCATTCCAATTCAAATGATCCATTATCAGTTCAAATCCCTGAAATACAAAACACAACCAAAGTTTTGTCATTTCTCGTTTCTAGTTTTTTTGTTTCAGTGAAGCTAAATGATAAGAGAATACACGAAACTTACCAAACCGATGACGAAAAACGAAAAAGACTGATCTTGTGTCAAGCTTTTTGAATAGGAGAATAAAAGTTGGAAACTTTCCTTAAGCTATTTAAACTCCTTTTGTACATTCTGGCGTGACAATAACCAACTCTTTCTTAATTTGGAAAATGATGAAGAAACTGCGACAAGAGGAAGAAAATGGCCATTGCTTATGTCAGTTTTTGGCGACTAATATTTGTCAACCATTGGAAAAGGAAACAGAAACTCCAAAAGAGAAAGTCCAAACATTCATGCAAAGCGGAAACGTATAAAACAAGAAACTGAGTGAAAAGCAAGAAGGAGAAGAAGGAGAAGAAGGAATTAACAGAGAAAGTTGTTATGTTCTTGTACCTTGAAATGGGTATGGAGAAATAGAATCAAAGTTATTTTCTGGAAAACAGAAGAAAGGTTTGGTTTTTATAGATGGGAATTGGAAAGAAAACTGTCCAAAGGCTATATAATGCAACAAAATATTGGTAATTGTACTTTGAAGATGTAAAACAACGAGCACAGGGGAAGAAAGAAAAAACAATATAAAAAAGAAATAAATGTGTATATATATATATATATATATATATATATATAACTAAACAGTTGACAGAAATATAATGCGTTTGAAAAAGATAAGCTTTTCTTTTGTCAGTTTGGTGGGGGGATTTCTTTTACCTTATAAAATAATCACTATATATATTTCTGCAAATTGGGAAGAATGAGATTTCAGTGATGCAGTTTAAATCAAAACTATGTTGGAAAATGAAAAAATTTTCCCATTTTTTTAATATTTGTTTTTGTAGTTTATTCAAGTGGAGAGAGAGATGACAGAAATCACCAACGACTCAAATCAACAGTTTTTGAGATCAATATCTAAAATCTGATTTTAGATTTGAATTATGGAGGTGAGGGTGACGGAAATTTATTACACCATAATCTAAGAGTTTAGGGTTGAATATTCATGTAAAATTGATCAATTTACTTACGCAATGTTCAAATTTGATAGGAAATTAGTTTTTCTTTACTTTACGGTCTTCGGTCTTCCATCACAAAATAACTTTTTCTAACTTTTAGAATTTGTCAGTTAAGAGTTTAAATAACGAAAAGGTTCTTAAGTTTTCATTAGTATTTGGTATCAACTAGTTAATTTTCTCATGTTTTTTTTTTTTAATTAATTAATTAATTGTTATTATTTTTTTATTTGTAGTTTATTGAAGTGGGAAGAGCTCATCTCTAGTTCTGACCTGGCCCTCCTTTTTGGTTGCTTATATATATGCCATACCAATACCATGCGCACTAAAAAGGCTTAGCTTTCTGTAAAAACTGTCATTTTGACAGACCACAAGCATCTTTTTCAACAATTAAAACTTTTCCTATTAATCATAGCTTTAATCATAGCTTCACCTTTTCTCCTTTGCAATTCACCCTAATGATTCCTTAATTATTGAAGCCAACAACAACAACACAAGTTTGAGAGATTATCAAAATTATTATAAAACATCAAAAACAGTTATATGTTAAAAAAAAAAACCTGGAAAGGGATCCTTATCTATTTATCCATACCTTATCTGGTTTATCTCTGAAATAGAAACAAATTAGATGAATCTAGAATTGACCCCAAAAAACAAAAATAAAACGGATAAGTAATAGTGATTCCTGATGTATATTGTTTTTTATTTTATTTTTCTTCCTCTTTCCTTTTCTTTTGGAAATGTCAATAGCATCATAATGGGCTCGGCCTCAGCTTTATAAATGTTGATGTACCAAAAGCATCTAACTGTAATGATGAGAGGGTTCAATATAGAAACATTGTATATATAGCAAAAACAGAACAATGAGAATAATATCATATCATTTTCCATAATGATTATGATGATTTTGGTTAAATTGAAATTAAGAAAAATGAAGGCCATATCTCATAAAGACAAGGTTTATATATACATATATACACACACACATAGGGGTAGCTAGGAAGAATTAGATTTGAGAGCATAATAAATAAACAAGTTGGCTATTATATTAAAAAAATATTGAAAAATTTTTCTCATCTTCCTGGTTTTATTACTGCTTACATAATAGAGAGAAAGAGAGAGAAACTTGTTTCTGACTTGTGAGCTGAGCACCCACATGCTCCCCATAATCAGTGAGCTCATTAAATAGGCTATGTTTTGGTGAAACATCTCTTTGTTGTTTGTCAACTCTCATGTTTTTCTTCATACCCCCAATTTTCTTGCACCAGATGAGTGAGAGAATTGCAAAAATAAACATCAAAATCAAATTCAACATGATTGGTTCATACTTTCTATCCATTTGAATGAGTAGTTAACAAGTTAACCAACTTAAACAATAAAAAGATTTAAAACCGCATGACGGTATTCGAGTCTCAATTTCTATTCCAAGTTCTAGTTATAGTTTTATCCAATTTGGAGCTGAAACATTTGAGTTTGAATGAGTGATTTATGAGTTAACCATATGAGCTATACTTGGATTACCTATAAATAATGTATAACTTAGAACGATATATGCCAATATTCAAGTCTCAATTTTACGTTTTGAGTCTCAATCGTCTTTTGATATTGGTTTGAAGTTTGAAAATTTGAGTTTGAGTGAACTATGGTTGAGTTAGCTATAAACAATAACGTGAACTTTAGAACGATGTACAGTTTTTTATCGCTATGAGTCGACCAATTGAGTTATGGTCAAATTAATTAAAACAATATGGGACTTAAAATGGTGCGTTGGTGTTCGAGTCCCAGTTATGTTTCAAGTTACCACACACATATAATACTGTTCCAAGTCGCAATTTTTATCGACGCCCCAACTTGGGGGGTATTTTTGTAATATCAGGCAAATAAGGAAAAAAGGGTAACCCAATTGCAAATTGCAACTTGGGTTAAAATTCAATCATAGAAACTATATAATGGCTGAGAGAATATGAAACTGTCAATCAGAGTATTCTATTTGTTTTTGGGCTTACAAAGTGCACAAATGTTATCTGGTTTAAGTAAGACATCATGTACTGTCTCATCTCTAACATTTTTTCCCCGCAACTTGTCTCAAACTTCGGATCATGGCTCACCCATTTTACAATATAAAATCAATTTTCTCTTTGTTTCATGATAAATATCTTTTTTAAAAAAATCACTTATAATCAATGAAAAAATTAAAATTAAAAAAAAAAAAAAAAGGTTTCTTTTGGTATTTGACGTATTAAACTACTACAAAACTTATACTGTTGATATCAAGGTCAAACATATTGTTTTAAAAAATTATTATTTTATGATGAATTTTGATTTTTGTATGTCAGCTTGTTAATGTGGTGTGGCAAAATGTAAATTGAATTCATGAATTTTTTCTCCCATTAAATGCTAGTTCTCTATTATTATTTGTCCTGTTTTCATTAATGTGCGAAGATGACATACATTAAATTTTATGTGTTGATTCTTTCCTTTAAAATAGAAAGTAAAATATGTAGTATATACCACCGTCGATTATAAATAGTTATATAAGAGTTATTAATAATATAGGTAAGAGTTGTTTTATATATATATATATATATATAATAATGGATGGTAAATAATAAAAGATTTTAGTTGTGGAATGCATGCTTCAATGTTTTTTCTTTCCAAGATGAACAAAAATTTGAGGAATTTTTGAACTTTGATGATATGAGTTAGGAAGGAATTAGTTCCTACAAGTAGAAGTATGTTACATATACCCAACTTGCAAGAAAAGATTGAGTTTAATAAAATAGAAAGGGAAGGCATATTTTAATACTTACTCAAATGCCCTTAAAAGTTTATTTTTCTTGCTCTCTAAGGTGGAGTTTAGTGCAGATTAGTACAATAATTTCCATCTTTACAAACTATCAAATCACATCTCTATAAAACAATAATTAAAAGCTATAGTATAATTTTTTAACTAAAGAACGCTATACATAGTAGAATTTAGGAAACAAAAGAAGCTTCTAAATTGTTGCCTTTTATTTGTCTTTATTGAAAAATTAAAATTAAAAAAAAAAAAAAAAAAAACATTTTGTCACATCTTTGCCTAAACAGGTAACATGACATAGGTAATTTGAATATAAAATGAAGCTCTCTCTTGTAAAGGTAATGTTTCTTAAAATAGGGAATTCATAAATACATGAAAAATTATTCCTTTAAGCATGGAAATTAAAATTTCCACATGATTCTTGCAAGAGTGGCGTTATTTAAAGAGAATTAAAAATCAAATTGAAAATTCATTGGGTATTTGATCATACATATAGATATATGTATAAAGTGATTCCTGAAAACCTTAAAATAGTTTTTTTTTTTTTAAAAAAAAAGCTTGATTTCAAAAAACATTTGTACTTGTACTACTGTTTAAAAAAGGAAAAAAAAAAAAAAAAAACTCAAATTCAATTATCATAATGTTTATCTGATTATCTTTAATATTTGTTTTGATTGACAAAGTAAAAATATAAAGCTTCTGTTTAATCAAATTTAAACAAAGTGGGGCACGATATAATAGTAAATCAAACCTATCATAATAAGTAGCTAATAAACATATATTTGATCTAGGCGAGTTTAAATAAGTACATAATCAAGCAATTACTTTTTAATGGTCTCACAAATATTTCCATTTTATTTATAAATCACATGATATCACTCAAACTTAATTAAATAATGGTCAAATGTGCATCATAATAAGAAAATCTAACTCAAAAGCTTCATACTTGTTTAAAGGAAAATGTCAATTTAAGTATAGCTTAGTGAATAATATATAATTTATCTTTTTTCTTAAAGTTAAAAGTTTTATACCCTATCTCTCAATTATTGAACTATAAAAATATTTTAAGTTTGGCATATGAACTTTTAAAGTTGTGTCATGTGTATAGTATGTATCTAATAAATTTAAAAAGTGTAGCAAATCTACGAAGTTTAACATAGTTTATATATTTATTAAAATTTTAATTTTGTACCTAATAAATTATTATCCTATTGGAAACTTTCATTAAATTCACAAACTTATTAAACATAAATTAAAAGGTAATTTATTATTTTTTTGAAAGAAAGGTCATGGTAGGTATTGTTAGATAGAAAATTCATTTTTATATTTTTATAAGTTTATTTAAAACACACTTAAAAGTTAACATAAAAAAAAAAATTGAAAGCTTAAGAATTTATTAGATATTTTATACAGAGACAAAATTAAAAAAAAAAAAATTCAAAAACCTATTATACATTTTTGTAAAATTGTGCATAAGGTTGTAAAAAATCACAAACCAGAGAAGTACATAAAGTTGAAAGCTCAATATAAATAAATTTAGTGGGGCCAAGTCAAATGCGATTGTTTCTTTTGTAATGTGAATTTGGGTCCATTTTATCTCCTCATCCATCATGCAAATCTGACCGTTGATGCATCAATTATGAAGGAAAAAGGGTAAATCAAGGCCCTTAAATCAGTTACATTGCATTTTGCCCCTCTTTTCTCTTTTTCATTCTTCTTTTTTCCCATTGGTCCCCACACATATCCATGTCAATTCCATTATTACGGCTCACACGTGAACGCAACCATCCCTTCACACGTGGCCTCCTCTCATTGGATTGTCTCCTGATAACCTTGTCTCACGTGGAAAATCGTAACAGCGAAGCCTTCGCCAATTGTGGGCCCCACTCCACGCTTCTTTCAAAAATTCCAATCTGTCTTTTAAATTAACATTATCTTTGTTTTTTTCGTCATTTTCTTTCTTGTCCTCTTTCGTCCAAATATTGTACTCTTCCTTAAACGACACCGTCTTATTACCCCCATTTCCCCATTTGTGGAGTGACCATTTCTTTTAAGAAATGTCAAATTCCTATTGTTTATTCTTTAGGTTAGGGACAACCATCTCCAAGTAGCTGATATTCTTCATTTTAGGCATAACTTCTCATGTTGTCATGTTTTTCACCTAAAATGTCCTACACTAATAAAGTTGTTAAACCAATGATATTCTTCTTTGTCAACGTGAGACTCTACGCACTCTTAACAATTCTCCTTTCTAATAAATGACTACATAACCTCCGTTCAAATAGTTATCTTTGTGTATTATTCTTAAGCCACTTTTAATCAATCTACTCTTAATTAGAGTATACTCATGTCCAATAATCTCATCAAGCATATATCACCTTGACTATCTATCCAACTAATTAAGGTGAAGTTGTGACTCGATACCTCTTGTTAGAAACAACCCTCCAAACAAAATATAGAGAATATATAAATTAATATACTAATGAAATTAAATTGCTACAATAATTCGTTCAAAATTTAATATTGTTCAAACATTTCAAAATATATAACTATATATATATATATATATATATGAAAAGACCAAATATTTAAAAGGTGTAAAGGGTTTGTTGCTTGAAAATGTGGTTTCCTTTATTAAAATTGTTTTAAAAATGTTTCATCTAATTTCTCTACACCCATCACCGTAGTCGATATCATCAAGCTCGGTCTCTTTAAAATAAAATTTAATGGATTCTCCTAGAATGTTGGCGTGCAAGGTTAGCTACTCAATTTGCTCTTCCTCCATGGACCTTCTTTTCCTTCTTTTTTCTTCCACATCTCAGACTTCGCAATAATTTAATGTTGGTTTGTTCTAATCTTGCGCATGTATTTAACACTTGGATCTTCGAGTAAACGATAATACATTACAAAATTTGGTGAGTGTTGTGTTTGACAGTGGCCATGGTGTGAAGTTAGATGGTTTTTCTTAAAACGATGAGTACTAGTGACCAATCTAATTTAAAAAAAAATAAAAATTATTCAATAAGAATTTAACTGAAATTTCATATTTAAACCTAATACCAAATTCATATTTAAGGGAAGATTCAAATTTAAAGGATTGAAAGAGATTTGCAAATACATCATCCAAAATAAGGAGAGAAATCTGTGTGTTGTATGCGAAGGACAAATATGAAAATGTTGCAAAATGGGGTCTACTATTTCGGCTATTTGGAAGGATTTCCAAGTAGTTTACCCTCTTGGGCCTTTTCTACAGGACGTACACATGGGTTGACGGCCCAGATCTTAAAGTCGATAACCTTTGGGCTTCAATAAATGGGCCTGTTGAAATCAGAAGTAGGCCCAATATCGTTGATATTCTCGAGCGTGGAACGACTTGTCGTACTTGGCTGATGGCGAGTCGCCAGACAACTTGAGCGTGTCGGATGGATTGAGTTAAGCAAAAAAGAAACCAACAATTTTTTTTCTTGAAAAAGGAAATCAAAACTTTTCTTATGGCTTTGCTTTGCCCACGTAATAAATCGGATCACGTGTGATTATAATATCGATTCACACAGAAATAAATAAAGGAAAATAAAAAAATAAAATAAAAAAAGAGATCTTTCTGTGTTTTAAAAAAGAAAATAAATAAAAGAGAGACAGATCTTTGTGGTCAAATTAACAATTCAAGACCGTACAATATCCAGAACCCCAAATTCTGCCTCCTTTGTCTTTGGTTGAATCAATAGAATTGAACCGGAAAAAGAAAGAGAAAAATTTGACTCCAAGCCTTTCTTGAAGACGATCTTTAACGGATTTTTCGTTAAGAGATTGGCCAAATTTTTTTTCTGTAAGGAACCAAAAACATGAGGTTGAAAGATGAACAGCGTAGCCAAAATACTCTTCCATGTGCTAGACTCAGCCACTACCCCACAATCAAAATGTTTTTTCAAAATTGGGTCTTTCAATCCAATTGAATCTTGACAACTAGGCTTTCTTGTGGGGTAGCTGTGGCTATGGAGGCAGATATGAGAAACTGGAGAAACACCCTTCTTTGGCTTCTGGGATTAGGCCCTTTTGCCTAAAAGTAGTTCTCATTCTATCCCATTTTCCCACCTGGTTCCCACATTACTCCAAAACTTTGAG
Organism: Citrullus colocynthis; assembly: GCA_031780015.1. Lineage (NCBI taxonomy): Eukaryota > Viridiplantae > Streptophyta > Magnoliopsida > Cucurbitales > Cucurbitaceae > Citrullus > Citrullus colocynthis. The sequence goes on along the minus strand of QLSR01000165.1, from coordinate 3,189,986 downwards.
TTTTTTGTTTTTATTCTTCTCTTTCTCTCCTTTTACTTTCCTTCAACTTCCCCCCCCCCCCCCCCCCCCGGTGGGTTGATGGGATCCTCTGTAGTGCAAATCCAAGGTAACCCTATTCTTTCACAGAATCCATCTTTCCCAATCTATATTCTTTATCCAATAGGTCTTTTCTTTCTATTCTTTCCCCTTTTCTCCCTTTTTCTCCCTTATATTTAACTGCTGACTTTTCTTTTACCCTCCTTCTTGTGTTCCCATGTATCCTCTGTTGTTTATTTGTTGCTTCTATCTTACCTTTAGCTCTTCTTCTGATATTTTCCATTTTTTCCTCTTCTTCTTCAGCTACTTGGATTGCTTAGCTGCCAAATTCTGTACTTTTTTCCTTGTAGGTGTTTGATTTTGTGGTTGTTGTCTGCATTTTTGTTGTCACCTCGAATCTTCAGTTTTTTTTTTTTTTTTTTTTTAA